>SJYV01004544.1:604959-700094 GCA_006410875.1 Neotragus pygmaeus | reverse complement strand
GGAACTCTCTTGGTTTTTCCATGATCCAGCGGATGTTGGCAATTTGATCTCTGGTTCCTCTGCCTTTTCTAAAACCAGCTTGAACATCAGGGAGTTCACGGTTCACGTATTGCTGAAGCCTGGCTTGGAGAATTTTGAGCATTACTTTACTAGCATGTGAGATGAGTGCAATTGTGCAGTAGTTTGAGCATTCTTTGGCATTGCCTTTCTTTGGGACTGGAATGAAAACGGGCCTTTTCCAGTCCTGTGGCCACTGCTGAGTTTTCCAAATTTGCTGGCATATTGAGTGCAGCACTATCACAGCATCATCTTTCAGGATTTGAAATAGCGCCACTGGAATTCCATCACCTCCACTAGCTTTGAGGGCATTATGCTAACTGAAATAAGTCAAAGAAATATAAATATTGTATAATATCACTTATACATAGAAGTATAGTTTTTAAAAACCTAACAAATTAGTGACTATAACAAATAAGAAACAGATTCATGGATATGCAAAACAAGCTAGTGGTTACCATCGGGGAGAGGGAAGTGAGGAGGGGCCATGTTTTAAGCGTAGGGGATTAAGAGGTACAAACTGTTATGTATAAAATAAGTTACAAGGATCTATTTTACAACACAGGGAATATAGATAATATTTTATAGTAACTATAAATCGAGTATAACTCTTAAAGATTGTGAATCACTATACTGTAACATGGAGAAGGCAATGGCACTGCACTCCAGTAGTCTTGGCTGGAAAATCCCATGGACGGAGGAGCCTTGGTAGGCTGCAATCCATGGGGTCGCTAAGAGTCGGACACGACTGAGCGACTTCACTTTGACTTTTCACTTTCATGCATTGGAGAAGGAAATGGCAACCCACTCCAGTGTTCCTGCCTGGAGAATCCCAGGGACGAGGGAGCTTGGTGGGCTGCTGTCTATGGGGTCGCACAGAGTCGGACATGACTAAAGCGACTTAGCAGCAGCAGCATACTGTAACATATATTATACATCAGCTATACGTCAATAAAAATAATTATATTTAAGAATTATATTTAGCATACTGTTGCTAAAACTTTCATTAATAATAGTAGCAATAACAGCCACTGTCTTTAAGACACGTTGATCCCAAGACAACCTATATCCCAAGCTTGTTTGAGTTCCACCGCCCATTGCATTCTGGGGCTTGTAGTCCGGAAGTGAGTGGATGATTCATGGGCACGCAGGCGTAGTGCCGCAAACTCCCGGAAGAACCCGCTGGGGCTCGCAGGATGAGCGGGTGGTGGTGGCTGCTGCTGCAGCGGCGGCGCTGACAGGACACAAGCTCTATGCTTTTCCGGCTGCTCGTCCCGCTTGGCCTCCTGTGCGCACTGCTGCCCCTGCACCATGGTGCACCCGGCCCTGATGGCGCCGCACCCGACCCCGCCCACTACAGGTGAAGTGGGGGGTCAAGCGCTCTGCTCCTCCATAGTTGGGGAATGGGAAGCCCAGACTTGGTCCCTTCCCTAGTCCCTCCATCCCGGGACCCCCATTCTGACCTGCTGGGACCCAGCTCTTGGGCTCCTGGCAGAAACCAGGTGATAATTCCCACTTTCCGTCCTGTTGCTTGTCCTTTCCCCTGCCTGGTTTCATTTGGTGACCCTCTGCCTTATTTCTCGTACTCTGCACAGGGAGAGAGTCAAAGCCATGTTCTACCACGCCTACGACAGCTACCTGGAGAATGCCTTTCCCTACGATGAGCTGCGACCACTCACCTGTGACGGGCACGACACCTGGGGCAGGTAGTGCGAGGGGAGGAGCAAGGGGGAGGCCTGGGTCTAGCAGTCTGGTCCTAGGCCCGCGGGTCTGCTGGGACTGGTGGTCTCCTCATGGGGTTCCAGAAAAAGCTCCTAGCCAGGGTAGGGTCGCATTCCCCTCAATTCAGGCTCATGCCACTAGGATCCACCCAGCCTGCTGGAAATTTGTATCACAAGGTGGGAAAAGGCTGGGTTATCCTAGTGGGCTGGATCTCTGGGCTCTGACCACAGCAGTAACAGACATCAGCTATTAGGACTTGGGCAAATCTCTGGAGCCATAGGATGTGCGGAAGGGCTTCAAGAAGTCAGAAAACCCAACCCCTTCATGTTGTAAGTGGTCAAACAGGCCCATCAGGAGCTAGAACTCTCCCAAAGGTGAAACTTCAGAGCCTTGGTAAGTGTAACTGAAATGCACTTCCTCCTTTATCTTCACATCCTTGACTGCTTCTTGAGATTTCAGCTCAAACTGTCACCTTAGTGTCAGTTCCCTTAAATACTCATCACCTACTAGTCAATTTCACAAACACACTTTTTTATCTTCTTTGTAGCACTTCTCACTCTGATACTGTCGTTTTCACTTATCTGTTAGTTTGTGTTTCTCACTTCCACTAGAATAAAAATCTATGAAAAAAAATCTATGGTATGGAATCCTCTGTCTTGGTCCTTGCTGAGTGAGTGAAGAATTATTGCATTTAGCTGAAACTGACAATCATGAAACACTGTGCTAAGCAGTTTCCTTGCCTCATCTCATGTAATTAACATCCCTAGGTGTTAAGTGCTGTTATCTCCATCTTACAAATGAATATGCTGAGAACTGGAGAAATTAAGTAAAGTGAAATTGAAAGTCATTCAGTCGTGTCTAGCTCTTTGGGACCCCATGGGCTATACAGTCTATGGAATTCTCCAGGCCAGAATACTGGAGTGAGTAGCCTTTCCCTTCTCCAGGGGATCTTCCTGACCCAGGAATCGAACTTGGGTCTCCTGCATTGCAAGCGGATTCTTTACCAACTGAGCTATGCGGGAAGCCCCCAAAATTTGTTGGGTTGTTTTTTAGTTGAAAAAGTAATGCATGCGAATGGCAAATTTAAGCAGTACAATGTCGTATAATAAAATAAATATCTCCCATATGCTAGAACTCCAATCACTGTTAACTTTCTTGTGGCTCCTTCCAGAAATATTTTTGATTTATACCATCCTATAGATATGTATCTATAGGAGAAGGCAATGGCACCCCAGTCCAGTACTCTTGCCTGGAAAATCCCATGGATGGATGAGCCTGGTAGGCTGCAGTCCATGGGGTCGCAAAGAGTTGGACATGACTGAGCGACTTCACTTTCACTTTTCACTTTAATGCATTGGATAAGGAAATAGCAACCCACTCCAATGTTCTTGCCTGGAGAATCCCAGGGATGGCGGAGCCTCGTAGGCTGCCGTCTATGGGGTCACATAGAGTCGAACAAGACTGA
Organism: Neotragus pygmaeus; assembly: GCA_006410875.1. Lineage (NCBI taxonomy): Eukaryota > Metazoa > Chordata > Mammalia > Artiodactyla > Bovidae > Neotragus > Neotragus pygmaeus. The sequence goes on along the minus strand of SJYV01004544.1, from coordinate 696,850 downwards.
AGTGACTTAGCAGCAGTATAGATATGTATATATGTATCTTTTTAAATTAACTTTTTAAAGGTGTAACTTACATGAAATGCACCCACTTTAAGTGTGTAGCAACCATCATAGGATAGAGAACCATTTCTGTCACCCTAAAAAGATCCCCTATGGCCTTTTATAGTTAATCCCTCCACCACCACTGGCCCAAAAAACTGCTAATCTGCTTTCTGTATATATGTCTTTGAAAATCCAGTTAGAACATATGACATTACCTATTCTGTAGCTTGTCTTTTTCATTGAACTAGATAATTTGCATATTTTCACATTAGCCCATAGAACTCTTGATAACAATCTTTTTGACAACCTCATAGTTTTGCATTGTTTGAATATATTACAATTTGGTTACGCTTCAACTGGTGTACATTTGGGTTATTTCTGGCTTTTTGCTGTTCTAAAAACAATACTGCCATAATTTATTCTCAAGCCTACAGTTCTGTGCACTGTGAGATAAAGTCATAGATGTGGGAGGCCTGTGCTGTGAGCTGCAATCTTATACTGCCTCCCTATGGTGGAGAAGAATTCCATAGAATATAGGCGATTTAACTACAGTCAGCTGTATCTGCCCACCTCCCAAGTGCCTTAAAAGGGTCAGAGGTTCCTGGCGATTTGCACTATGGCATCTCTGTTGTGACAGCAAGTGGGACTGGCAGAGGCATTGCTGTGCCTCACTTATCAGTTTCTGAGGTATCTGATCTGAGGCCTTGATATCTGGTGTTTGATTTTGTTACTAAGCAGCTGATATTTTTGTCCTTTTACAGTTTTTCTCTGACTCTGATTGATGCTCTGGATACCTTGCTGGTAAGTGTCTCATCTATTCCTTTTTCTCTCCGACATTGCATAACCAATATCCTTTTGGCAGCTTGGCTGGGGGTGAAAAGTGAACTCTTCACCTGGGCCTTTGAGTTTCATCTTTCATTTTGATCTTTAATTTGAGGGCAGTGGAAAGCCTTTTTCAAGATGAGGGCAGGCAATTAGATTTCAGTTTTGAGAAGATCACTGGCTATAATGTGGAGAAAGATTCATGCACTCATTTAACAAATATTTTTTGCGTAATTGCTTCATGCACTGTGCTCAGCCCTCTGGGGAGTGTAGAAATGAGTGAGGCTCCTGCCTGTGCAAAGATTCTCATCACATGGAAAGAAATAGATGCCTCAGAGTTGTGGGGATAAACTTAATTGGAGTCTTTTGAAGGAAGAAGAGGTCAGTTTCAGCTGGGGAACTCAAAGACTTTCTAGAGAAGGTAACATGTAGACAATTAAGGGTAAGTTGGATTTGTAAATGGGAAGACATGGGGTGTGATTTCTGGTAGAGGGAACAGCATGTCTGAGGTTAGAAAATCAAGGAATAGTAGATACAATTCTACTCAAGTGGATGAGACAAGGCTAGATGAACAATGAGAGACACAGAGGATAGATTAGGTCTAAATTATAGAGGGCTTTAAATACTGAGATAGGATTGTTTGGGTTGCAAGTGATAGATTTAGACAGGAAGGAAATTTACTGAGTCACATAGCTAAAAAGTCCAGGTAAAGACTGGCCTCAGACCCAGCTGGTTCCGACAATATAAATAATATCAGTAGGAATCTCTCTCAATCTCTTATTTCTGCCTTCTTTGCTGGCTGTATTCTCAGGCTCTCCATAAGCTGACAGGGTAACCAGTGGTAACTCCAGACTCACATCCCACTCATTTAGTAACCTGTGTGTGGAAAGAATTAGTTATTTTTCATTAATTGCAATGACTGAGTCTCAGTGATCTGGCTTGGGTTACACATCTATCCCTGAACTAATCAGTCGGCCAAGAGATTTAGTATGCTGGCTGGTATAGGTGAAGTGCCCATTTTTGCAACTGAAGGAATGGAATCAGCTTCTTCAGATTATAAGAGTGACTGTGGAAGAAGGGTGATTCCTCAAGGAAAAATTGGAGCAGTCATATCAGAATAAAAGATATTGGGATTGCATTTGACTGACAGTTTAAACAAAAAGGGTTTAATTTTCTCAAGTAAAAGTAAATCTAAAAGTATTAATAATTTCTAGCATTGGGTCAGCTGCTTAACTGTGTCATCAGAAACCCATGGTCTCGGTATCCTTCCATTCTGCCATCTTAGTATATTGACTTTCATTCTCATGCTTTAGTACCTCATGGTCTAGGATGGCTGCCACAGCTCCAGAAATCAAGTCTGCTTTCAAAGTAGAAAGGAAAAGAGTAAAAGCCATGCCAACAGTGTCTTGTCTCTTTATTAGGTCATTTCTGAGAAGTGCCCTTAGTAGACTACAACACTCAGAACTGACTGGATAACACAGTCACCTCTAGTGGCAAATGAGGCTGAGAAACAATTATGTGGATTTCTAGCTTCTATGGCTGGAAGCTACAAGTATAAAGAAGATTGGGAATCACTGTTGGGTCAACCAACCTGCAGTATTTTCCACTAGGATGAATGTGACAAGGTTAAAAACAACAGATAACCACTGAAAATGTCAAACTAAGATTTCCTTATGTGGTCTAAAGTCTTTATATTGGTTTCATTTAAGTGAGTACATAGGATTCTTAAATTGGTACCAAAGAATTTATTAATGTCTCGATACTGGGTCTGTGTGATTTCCAGCTCTCGGTGTTTTGAACTGTTACCAGCAGTTCTAGCACAGAAACTGTAGGTCTTAAGTTGAAAAAGTGAGAGTTACACCAGCATAAAATCCTAGACTTTGATCTAGCATCTCCAGTGCCTATAAGCCTGGGAGCCTTACTCTCAGGTCTCTCTTTCCTGCAGATTTTGGGGAATGTCTCAGAATTCCAAAGAGTGGTTGAAGTGCTCCAGGACAATGTGGACTTTGATATTGATGTGAATGCCTCTGTGTTTGAAACCAACATCCGAGGTGAGGGGTGCCTTCAAGGGTCCTTGTAAGAAAGGTGACTGTGGAGTTTTGGCCTCCATATAAACCAGGAGGTGGTAAATAGGATCTTAAGGGCCAGCCTTGTCAGGGCACTTGACTCAAAACAGACCTCAAAACAGAGGTCTTCCCTCCTGAGGGGTGGGGCAGGGAGGTCTCAGGATCCCTCATCAGTTTTAGACACGAAAATGAGCAGGGGACAGAGAAAAGACTGAAGAGAAACATGCCAGGATTACTCACATATTTAACATATACTTGGTACTAGGCTTTCAGCCAAGAGCAAGAAAGATGTAATCCTTGCTTTCTCATAGCTTATTGCCTAGGATGCACTACCCATAGAACTTTCTCCACTGATGATGGAAATGTTTTATATCTCTGTTGTCGAGTCCAGTAGCCACATCTGAAACATGTTTGAAAGGGAAAGTGAAGTCGCTCAGTTGTGTCCAACTCTTTGCGACTCTATGGACTGTAGCCCACCAGGCTCTTCCATCCATGGGATTTTCCAGGCAAGAATACTGGAGTGGGTTGCCATTTCCATCTCTAGGGGAAATGTGTTTACTGCAACTGTAGAACTGAATTTTTAATTTTATTTAATTTTAATGAATGCAAATTTAAATCATGGCATGTTTTTACTACTTGCTGTATTACATAGTGTGAGTCTTGGGTATTAGTTTCCAAACCTGGCTGCTGATCAAAAGCACCTGGGACCTTTTTAAAAGTTCAGCTGTCTAGACTCCACTCTAAATCTAATGAATTGGAATCTTTGGGTTGGGTCCTAGAATCAGTATTTTTAGCAGGTGGCAATGAAATCTTTTTTTTTCTAATGATTCATTCCTTTTGTTGAGGTACATTTTCATATACTGAAATGCACAGATTTACACATTTCAGTGAATTTTGATCCAGTGATTCTTATGAAAGTAGTACAACCCTTCTTTTCAGTGAGCTTCTAGACCATTGGTGGCTTAACAGCCATCACCTCTGGATGATACAGTTATATTTTTTCCTCCTTATTTTGCTCATCTTTATTTTACATGTTATGTGCAATGAAATTTGTATTACATATATATAATTTTTTAATTAAAAAAAGACTATGAAGAAGAGGGACAGCATGGTATAAAATCCTGGTGCAGGGATCAGACCTGAGTTTGAGGCCTTGCTCAATGCTGTGTCCCAGAACTGCTGAGCCCAGATTGTCATCTATAAGTTAAGGTTGTCCTTAAGTCTCTGTTTCTGATATGCATGTAATTGGATCAGCCTTCTTTTGGTTGACATTTGCCCAGTATGTCTTTTTCTTCTCTTTTATTTTCTATCTTGCTGTATTTTATGATTAGCTCTGTCTTTTGTAATTTACATAGTATGTTCATCCCTTCTGACAATCTTTTCTTCTAACTGAAGCATTCAGTTCATTTACATTTACTGTAACTACTGATATATTTGCATTCATTTCTATAGTATTACTTTATGCTGTTTGTCCCATTTTTCTCTTTTTCTTTTCAATTTTATTTTTTTGGCTGTGCCATGTGGCATATGAGGTCTTAGTTCCCCTGACCAGGACTGAACCCCTCCCCACACCCCATGCAACGGAAGCATGGAGTCCTAACCACTGGACTGCTGAGGAAGTCCCTCTTTTTTATACCTTTTGTAGGTTGAGTTGTTTTCCCCCTCATCCCATTTTTCTTTACTAATCTAGAAAGTATGCAGTATATCTAGCTTATTAGTTTTCTTGGAAAATTTAACAAACATGGTCTAAAATTAGTGACGATCTTTATTCTCCTCCTGAATAATATAAAACCTGGCTCTGAGGATTATCTGTAGCTGTATACCTTAGTTATATATTTTAATTATTTCTTTTAAGCCATCCATATATTATTATTGTTCCATAGAATTGAAGGTTTAGATTTACTACTATTTGCCACTTTGGAACCATCTTTCCTTCTTGTATCACAGACCTTACATCTGTGGTCCTTTTCCTTTTATCTGAAAAACTTCCTTTGAATGTCCTTTAGTGCAGGTGCATTTTTTCTCAGCTTTTCTTAGTCGGAAAATGTCTTTATCTCACTGCCTTTGTTTGGCCTTTGAAGGGGGGAAACTGAAGCCCAAGGTTACCAGTTTCGCCATATTTCCAGATATGTAACCTTTAGGTCTTTTTCATGAGTCCTAAATATTATGTAATAAATTGAAATAGAGAAATGAATAAAATGAAGGTAATAAGTATCTTTCCCTTCTTCTCCTGGTGATTGGGAGACAGTGACCAAGTACAGTGAGCATGGGCTTTGGAGTCAGGCAGACCGGGCGACCCTGGGCAAGTCGGTTTTCCCCCTCTGAACCCCAGTATCTTTCTCTGAAGAGGGCACAAAATACCTGGTGTTTGGTGTACGTGTGTGCATGCTAAGTTGCTTCAGTCGTGTCCGACTCTGTGCAACCCTATGGACTGTAGCCTGCCAAGCTCCTCTGTCCATGGGGTTCTCCAGGCAAGAATACTGGAATGGGTTGCCATGCCCTCCTCCAGGGGATCTTCTTGACCCAGGGATCGAACCCGCATCTCTTATGCCTCCTGCACTGGCAGGCAGGTTCCTTACCACTAGTGCCCCCTGGGAAGTCCTGTTTGGTATACCCTAGGGACTAAAAGTGATAGTCATTGTTTTTGTGACCTACCAAGAGGAAAAAAGACTTGGTGACCTTAACACTGTACCAATATGGGTGTTATGGACTCTTTTTTCCCCTTGGTAGTTCTTCCCGCTTCCCAGTGAACCACCGAACAGAGCATTGGGTTTAATTTGCACAAGGGAAAGACCAGTCCTTGGGAGTCTGACACTTGCTTTTTGTGCCATCTGTAGTGGTAGGAGGACTTCTGTCGGCTCACCTGCTATCAAAGAAGGCTGGGGTGGAAGTGGAGGCCGGATGGCCCTGCTCAGGGCCTCTCCTGAGGATGGCGGAGGCGGCAGCCCGGAAACTCCTCCCAGGTAAGACCCATGTCAAGACAGACCAGAGAGGAAGTCCAGGAGGTCCTGCTNGGGGAGTGCTGTTTGGCAGAATCTGGATTAAGTGGCCACTGAGGTTTCTAGTTGCGACAGTTATCCTTCTCTGACTCAGTCTCTAGCAGACCATCTAGGGCAGGGGTCCCCAAACCCCCGGCTGCTGACCGGTACTGGTGTGCAAGCTGATAGAAACCGGGCCACCCAGCAGGAGGTGAGTGGTGGGCAAGCGAGTGAAGCTTCCTCTGCCACTTCCCATCTGCTCCCATCACTCACATGACTGCCTGAAACATCCCCCTGCCCCAGTCTGTAGAAAAACTGTCTCCCACGAAACGGTCCCTGGTGCCAAAAAGGTTGTGGACTGCAGACCTAGGGTACAAGAAGGAAGCACTGGCCAAAGCTTCAGGCTTTAGGCTTGTATCCAACCATCTCCACCTCCCTGCTTCTGTCTGGGGTCTTAATTTTGTGATCGTTCAGCCTTTCAGACCCCCACTGGCATGCCATATGGCACGGTGAACCTGCTTCACGGCGTGAACCCGGGAGAGACTCCTGTCACCTGTACAGCAGGCATCGGGACCTTCATTGTGGAGTTTGCCACCCTCAGCAGCCTCACCGGTGACCCTGTGTTCGAAGACGTGGCCAGAGAGGCCCTGACGCACCTCTGGGAGAGCCGGTCCGACATTGGGCTGGTAGGTCCCACCGCCACCTTGGCCCGTGCTTATGCGGCTTGGGGCTCTGAGCAACAGACTGCAGTTCAGCTGAAGGAAACTAAGGGTGACCTCAGTAGTGGTCCAAGACTTAGGCTCACGACATGGAAAGTAGATGAGACCTCCAGTTCCAGCTTTGGCACAGCGAGGAGGGGCGCATGAGCGCACATCCTTTACCAGGAAGGGGGGCTGTGACGAGCTCTGACTCCTTGAGCTTCTGATTTCTAGGGAGTGGGTCGCATGCTTCATGCCCTGACTCACTCAGTGACCTTAGATAATCAGCCTGTCTGGCCCTCATTTTTATATATTTTTGTGAAACTATGTTTCCTAGAACCAGAAAATATTGAGAGACACCGAATGGCTGTTCCATGAAAAAAACATTCCTGGGTCAGTTACGTTTGGGGACTTTTATAAATAGTATCCTTTTTTTGAAGAGTCATAATGAACACAAACAGCTTAAAGGTTATGAAAACCTCTGATAAATTCATCTGTTTAATTTTGCTTAACACAATGTTTCATAAACTTATTTGATACCAGGGCTTCCCTTTCCTCTCCACACCTACTAACCCATGAAAAATGTGACCAGTCATCTCTGAGGTTGATTTCAGTTCCTAAACTGGACCATCCAATGAAACGAACAGTAACTGAGCCGAAGCTGTCCAGGAAATAGCTCTGGATTTAGTCAGAATTGAGACTGAGTTCTGGCTTTACTCTGTTGAAACTGTGTGACCCTGGCCAAGTCACTCAACCTTTCTCATCCACGGTTACCTCAGTAGTAATGTGACATACTTATACCTCCTCACTGAGTCATTATGACAGATGAAGACTATGTTGTCTGAAAATGATTCAGGCAGGGGCATGTTTTATACAAATTCTGGTTCTAAGTCAGCTTGAAAGTGAAAGTTGTGTGAGGAATCCTTAACATTTCCTTAAGAGGGTGCCACTTTGGGGAACTCGAGTAACTCCCTTAGTGAGTCCAACACAGGCAGTCTTTTCTCCAGCCCTGGAAAAAAGTCTTTTACATGGTGGACTCCGTGGCTGGCCTGCCCACACCCCCTCAGCCCTTTACCATTTCCCTGCACGCTGGCCTGTCTTCCAGCTGCTATCACCCAGGTCTCTGCCTTTTTCTGGTACCTGGATCCTGCTTTGCTTGTCCTGGGCTGAAAGGGCCAAAACTTAATTCTCCCCTGGAGCAGTTCTCAATCAGTGACAGATACTGATGGGAGTTTGTCGATAAACACCTCACTTCCCGATCCCACACAACGGTTGAGGCTCACGCTCTACACTGAGTCCCAAAGTTGCCCAGCAGGATGGAGCTCCAGTTCTCATGGTGGTAACTTGCCTGATGGCACACCTTTCCTGGGCTGCCTCCCTGCCCTGCCTCACTTTTCCTCTCCTCTACCAGAGTTTCCAGGAACTCACTTTCCAAATCAACTACTTCCTGCCTTCCTTACTGTGGATCTGCCCAAATTAACAGGACAGTTAGCTGTTTCTTTGAATACCAGGTGAAGCTCTCAGCGTCCATCGAGGTTGCAGTTATATGGACAACATATCTCTTCATTTAAATCTTCAAAGTGTATTTCTGTTTCATCTGGCTGTGCCAGGTCTTCTTTGCCTCACATGGGATCATCGATCTTCATTGCAGCGTGGGGAATCTTTAGTTGTATCACGCGGGATCTAGGTCCCTGATCGGAGACCGAACCTGGGCCTCCTGCATTGAGAGCACAGAGTCTTAGCCACGGGACCATTAGGAAGTCCCTAAAATTTATGTTTAAGTGGTTCACAAGTCAAAGAATACAAGACAGTACCCTTAGTTACCCAGTTCCTCTCCTTACAAGCAACTGCTCTGTTTCTTGGATGTCCTGCCCAAATTGATTAACAGAAGTACAGAGTGTGCCTTGTGTCTTTAGACACTGGAATCGCATGCAGATTCTCAGGCTGAGAAGTCTGAGACAGACTGTGGGAACAGCATGTTATCATAACCCAGCTCATACTCTAGACACTAGGTGTGAGCACATTCTAGGTGTGAACACATTCTTGGCATGAACACTCCAAGTCTAGTTCTTTTTTCAGGTTTTGACCAGTTTTGTATAATTAAGTCCCCCTAAATGTACATGAGATGCGTCTCCATTATACAGATATGCAGGAGAGCTGGCTGTGATCCAGCCTTGCTCCCCAACCCTTACCCCAAGCACCTCCATGTCTCCCAAGAAGCGCTGGCCTTGCATCTCACCAGGCAGCCAGGGGGATGCATCTCATTGCTTGTCTTGGGCTCTCCTTTGAGACCACGTGTCTTTCTCCTAGGTTGGCAACCACATTGACGTGCTCACTGGCAAATGGGTAGCCCAGGACGCAGGCATCGGGGCTGGCGTGGACTCCTACTTTGAGTACTTGGTGAAGGGAGCCATCCTGCTTCAGGATAAAAAGCTCATGGCCATGTTCCTAGGTAAGGAGGGCGGGGAAGGGGGGCTTTTCCTCTTGGTTTCCCCTGTTGAAATATCATTTATTTATAAACTTTCAATTGCTCCCAAGTGCCTGCCTACACAATTAGTTCTGAGTACCGGAGTCTGCATTCAAAACTGCCATGGACTTACACTGCCCACTTGAGGCCCCTCACACCTCTTCATGCTGTCCTGCGAGAGCCTGGCTGAACCATGCTGCCTGCCTGTAGGCGGCCCTGGATTTTTTTTTATTTCCTGGCCATTGCACATACTGTGTTTCCTTTGCCTTGAATGCCTTTTTTTCCTGCCATTATGTGTTCAAATTCTGTTCACCCTTTACGGCTCAGCTTAAATGTCATTTTGCCCAGGAAATACCTTGATGCTTCCTCAGAATTTAGGACCTTCAGCATCTTTTTTTGGCCATCAGCTGTTATCACAAGTTACAGCTCTACCAGCCGAGTGCAAGATCCAGGCCTTATTCATCTTTGTACTTCCCACAGTGCTTTGCAGGAAGTAGCTAGCAGATGAATGTCTGTTGAATAGAAACATTTTATCCTCCAGTCCCTTAGACACTAGCAATAATGATACTGAGGAATTATTGGGCACCTAGCAATAATTATGGCTACCATTCATTTATTCAGCAAATACCTGCAGGGTACCATTGATGTGTCAATTACAGTGCCAAGCACTGAACATGGACTATTTCTTTTAATCCTTACAACACTGAGATTGTCTTATTTATTTGGATGTGTTTTGGGTACTTCAATCATTCAGCTAATGTTTTGTTTTTATTTTAAATATCTGCTTTAAAAAAAAATTATTTATTTGACTGCGTTGGGTTTTAGTTTCAGCCTGCAGGATCTTTGTTGCATCATGAGGGATCTTTCATTGAGATGCATGGACTCTCTAGTTGTGGCGTTCAGGCCTAGTTGCTCTGTGGCATGTGGGATTTTAGTTCCCTGACCAGTGATCAACATCTGTCTCCTGCATTGCAAGGCAGATTCTTAACCACCAGACCACCAGGGAAGTCCCCAGATAATGTTTATTGTGCATATTTATTATGTCCTATCTTCATGCTGGGGATCCTGCAATCAACAAAACAAAGTCCTAACTCTCATGGCTTTATGCTCTAGGGGTTGTTACAAGTTCAAGTTGCTGCTAGAACGCAGGCTTCCTCAGGGTTGAACTTTGATTTGTTTGCCACTCCCTAGATATCTGTAACCTAGATGGTTTAGCCCCTAAGTTGTGTCTGACTCTTGCGACCCCATGGACTGTAGCCCACCAGGCTCCTCTGTCCATGAGATTTTCCAGGCAAGAATACTGGAGTGGGTTGCCATTTCCTTCTCCAGGGGATCTTCCCGACCCAGGAACCTAGAGGTGCTCAGTAAATACTGTTGAGTGAACAAATGAGTGCATAATCCCATGAGATGTATAACATTACTTTCATCACTTTATAGATAATAAGACTGAGGCTTAAATCTGAAAAAGAGTGGATATATGTATATGTGACAGATTTTATTTTCTTGGGCTCCAAAATCACTACGGATGGTGACTGCAGCCATGAAATGAAAAGACACTTGTCCCTTAGAAGGAAAGCTATGACAAGCCTAGACAGGGTATTAAAAAGCAAAGATATCACTTTGCTAACGAAGGTCCATATAGTCAAAGCTATAGTTTTTCCAGTAGTTATGTAAGAGATGTGAGAGTTGGACTGTAAAGAAGGCTGAGTGCTGAAGAATCAGTGCCTTAGAATTGTGGTGCTGGAGAGACTCTTGAGAGTCCTTTGGATCCCAAGGAGATCAAATAAGTCAATCTTAAAGGAAATCAAACCTGAATATTTATTGGAAAGATTGAAGCTGAAGCTCCAATACTTAGGTCACCTGATGCAAGGAGTCAACTCACTGGAAAAAACCTTGATGCTGGGAAAGACTGCAGACAAAAGGAGAAGAGAAAGGCAGAAGATGAAATGGTTAGATAGCATGGCCATGAATTTGAGCAAACTCCGGAAGCTAGTGAAGGTCATGGGGGCCTGGCATGCTGCAGTTTATGGAATCACAGAGTCAGACACAGCTTAGCAACTGAACAACAACAGCATAACTGTTGACCTGAAACTAATGCAACATTGTAAATCAACTGTACTCCAATAAAAGGGGAAAAACTTGCCCCAGGGTCACAGCTAGCAAGTAGCAGAGCTGGAGCTGAAATTTGACTGGAAGTTCGACTCTAAAATCCACATTCCTTCATCTATCTCCTTGCATCCTTGTCTACTTTGAGGCTGGGTCATCCGAGGGTCTTTCAAAGGTTTGAATCCATCCCTCAGTTGCCAAAGCCTGCCTTCTGTGTCCCTCATCGTTGACATGTCCATTGTCTTACTTCTTCTGCAGAATATAACAAAGCCATTCGGAACTACACCCGCTTCGATGACTGGTACCTGTGGGTGCAGATGTACAAGGGGACTGTGTCCATGCCAGTCTTCCAGTCTCTGGAGGCCTACTGGCCTGGTCTTCAGGTAGGAGCAGTCAGAGAGGGTGGTCCTTTTTCTATGGAACGGGCAAAGCAAGCTCATTCTGATGTGTAATCAAAAGCGCTTGAGTACGTTTTGTTGGAGGGGTGGATTGGGGAGGGAAGAGAGGCTTAGAGTGAGTCAGACAGATTTAAAAGTTCTGCCAGACTGAGTTTTTCAGGGGGAGCTTTCAGGTGTCAGGAACCGAACTTCTAGTTTGCTGTGGAATGTTGTACCATTTAAAGTACACAGTGTCTTTTCTGGGTTGGACGATCATAGCCATCGGCAATGACCATTTCTTCATTGGACATTTCTGTCCCATATCCTCATTCTTGACAGCTGGCCTAAGAAGGGCGTGAATGCATCTGGGGCCACTCTGCTGCCATCATTGTGTTTTCCCATTACATGGTCTGACAGCATCGCAGTGGGAAGGGATCTTAGAGCCCATCTAATCCACCCTGTGGGTGTCCTCAAATATTTAAAATATTTTTATAAGCTGTAAATATTTTAAACTACTTTAAAATATTTTTATAAACTTCTTTTCAGCCTTAAGAAATTTAAAAAAGGTTATAACATGTAGGGGCTTCCCTGTTGGCTCAGATGGTAAAGAATCTGCCTGCAATGCAGGAGACCTGGGTTCGATCCCTGGGTTGGGACAATTCCCTGGAGAAAGGAATGGCTACCCACCCCAGTATTCTTGCCTGGAGAATTCTATGGACAGAGGAGCCTGGCAAGCTACAGTCAGTGGGGTCGCAAAGAGTCGGTAGATGGTAGTAAATTTTTTTAGCATAAAAAGAAATGCCCCCCAAAAGAGGAATACTGTGATAAATAAGTCTCAAGCCCCCACCCTCAGATTCTCTCTCCAAGCCAGCCCTTATTGCCAGTTTTCCGTACCTCTTTCCAGAAATCCCTTAAGGCCCCTTTTTTTCTTTATATAAATAGGAGTATTTTATTACTTTTCACTGACTGTCTTAGAGATCATTCTTTACTGATACATATAGATCAATTTTACTTTTTTAAACAGCTGCATATATTCCATTGAACAGACATAGCATCATTTATTTAACTAGTTCCCCATTATATACTTTTAGCCAACTCTTTCATTTTACAGATGGGGAAAGAAGCTCAGAGAGAACTTGTGGATAATATTGAATATTGGTCCAGCTCTTCTAGGTCTTCAAATTTTATTACTTGAGTATCCCCTAAAAGGATTTTAAAAAATTATAGTGTCCCTTGCATGTTTTTAATCCTATGAATTTAAATAGTGGCATACCATTCCTTTTTCTCCTCCAACTCATATTTCCATTCTACTACCTCAATAGGATTTTATCCTAATTATAATTTTATGCTGAAAGCATTTTATTGGACACCCTATATATGTCTCTGTGACAAAATTTATTCATATGTAGAAATTTAAAATATTNAACAACAGCATAACTGTTGACCTGAAACTAATGCAACATTGTAAATCAACTGTACTCCAATAAAAGGGGAAAAACTTGCCCCAGGGTCACAGCTAGCAAGTAGCAGAGCTGGAGCTGAAATTTGACTGGAAGTTCGACTCTAGAATCCACATTCCTTCATCTATCTCCTTGCATCCTTGTCTACTTTGAGGCTGGGTCATCCGAGGGTCTTTCAAAGGTTTGAATCCATCCCTCAGTTGCCAAAGCCTGCCTTCTGTGTCCCTCATCGTTGACATGTCCATTGTCTTACTTCTTCTGCAGAATATAACAAAGCCATTCGGAACTACACCCGCTTCGATGACTGGTACCTGTGGGTGCAGATGTACAAGGGGACTGTGTCCATGCCAGTCTTCCAGTCTCTGGAGGCCTACTGGCCTGGTCTTCAGGTAGGAGCAGTCAGAGAGGGTGGTCCTTTTTCTATGGAACGGGCAAAGCAAGCTCATTCTGATGTGTAATCAAAAGCGCTTGAGTACGTTTTGTTGGAGGGGTGGATTGGGGAGGGAAGAGAGGCTTAGAGTGAGTCAGACAGATTTAAAAGTTCTGCCAGACTGAGTTTTTCAGGGGGAGCTTTCAGGTGTCAGGAACCGAACTTCTAGTTTGCTGTGGAATGTTGTACCATTTAAAGTACACAGTGTCTTTTCTGGGTTGGACGATCATAGCCATCGGCAATGACCATTTCTTCATTGGACATTTCTGTCCCATATCCTCATTCTTGACAGCTGGCCTAAGAAGGGCGTGAATGCATCTGGGGCCACTCTGCTGCCATCATTGTGTTTTCCCATTACATGGTCTGACAGCATCGCAGTGGGAAGGGATCTTAGAGCCCATCTAATCCACCCTGTGGGTGTCCTCAAATATTTAAAATATTTTTATAAGCTGTAAATATTTTAAACTACTTTAAAATATTTTTATAAACTTCTTTTCAGCCTTAAGAAATTTAAAAAAGGTTATAACATGTAGGGGCTTCCCTGTTGGCTCAGATGGTAAAGAATCTGCCTGCAATGCAGGAGACCTGGGTTCGATCCCTGGGTTGGGACAATTCCCTGGAGAAAGGAATGGCTACCCACCCCAGTATTCTTGCCTGGAGAATTCTATGGACAGAGGAGCCTGGCAAGCTACAGTCAGTGGGGTCGCAAAGAGTCGGTAGATGGTAGTAAATTTTTTTAGCATAAAAAGAAATGCCCCCCAAAAGAGGAATACTGTGATAAATAAGTCTCAAGCCCCCACCCTCAGATTCTCTCTCCAAGCCAGCCCTTATTGCCAGTTTTCCGTACCTCTTTCCAGAAATCCCTTAAGGCCCCTTTTTTTCTTTATATAAATAGGAGTATTTTATTACTTTTCACTGACTGTCTTAGAGATCATTCTTTACTGATACATATAGATCAATTTTACTTTTTTAAACAGCTGCATATATTCCATTGAACAGACATAGCATCATTTATTTAACTAGTTCCCCATTATATACTTTTAGCCAACTCTTTCATTTTACAGATGGGGAAAGAAGCTCAGAGAGAACTTGTGGATAATATTGAATATTGGTCCAGCTCTTCTAGGTCTTCAAATTTTATTACTTGAGTATCCCCTAAAAGGATTTTAAAAAATTATAGTGTCCCTTGCATGTTTTTAATCCTATGAATTTAAATAGTGGCATACCATTCCTTTTTCTCCTCCAACTCATATTTCCATTCTACTACCTCAATAGGATTTTATCCTAATTATAATTTTATGCTGAAAGCATTTTATTGGACACCCTATATATGTCTCTGTGACAAAATTTATTCATATGTAGAAATTTAAAATATTTTAAAATTTCCTGTGCCCACAGGCTCTGAGTATTTTTTTTTTTCTGGATTTAGTTATCATTAGTATGTAAATGATTAAAACAACATTTATAGCTTACAATTTTTGATGATTATTAACCTGAAAGCAACTTGATTGGAGGTTCATTTCTTAATGAGATTTTTGGGGCTTTTTAAAATTTTAAGTACATGTATTTGTGCATGAAGAATGTTGTTGTTTTTGTTGCTCAGTCAGTCCGACTCTTTTGCAACCCAAATGTGCTGAAACAGGGCACAGTTACACATCAATTTTATTCCTGCTTTTCACTTTTTTTAGATGTAAGTGCCGAGGAGCCTGAGCACATAAATAAGTAGATGGAGATGGAAGGAGATTGATAATTGCAGTATCATTCAGTTCTTTGAAATCATTGCATTAATAGATTGAACTGTATAAAATTGCCAGCATTCAACCATTTTTTGACCTGAAGCAGTAGCAATATTATATTGTTCAAAGAAAATCACATAATGATCTGTCATCAAAAATTATTTTTAATGATGTCTCTGCTGACAACTTGACCAGTTCCTCTCTCCATTTTTTGAAAGCAAAGACTTGAAAGCCATCTGATTTGCAGAAGGATTTGTTACCCAGTGGTTAGAGTCATTCATTTTTCTTAACACCTAAGCTAATATTTTTTGTTTTTGTTTTTCATTACACTAATGTTTTAAATTTAACCTAGTTGAGTGTTCAGTGTTCCGCAGTAAGGTTGGAGATTGTTGGGGGGTGCACCTTGCTTTTGTCAAGTGGTAGGACAGTTGTGAAAGAGACAGAATGGATAGCCTGCCTTTGTGTTGGTGATACATTTTAGAAAAGTTGAGGATCTGGAAATCTATTTCCTTAAAACCATTTGTGACTACATTCCCTTTAAAAAACCTGCTTGTACCAGCCAGCCATATAACTGATCACACCTATTGACTTTGCATGATTTTATTTCTGTGCATATTTTCCAAGAAAATAATTGATCAGGGAAAGATGCAACTCATATATGGGTATTTCTAGTAGCAAAGTTTATGACAAAGAAAAACTGGAAATGATCCAAATGTCTCATAATGAGAGAAAAATAAATGATTGTATTTTTTTTCCTTTTTTAAAATTGTGGCAAAATTCACACAACATAAAATTTACCATCTTAATCCTTTTAAGTATACAGTTCTATGGAATTTATATTCATGTTGTTATGCAGACCACCATCCATCCCCATAACTCTTTTCATCTTGTAAAACTAAAACTCTACACCTTTTAAACACTAACTCTCCATTCTGTCTTTCCCAAGCCTCTTGACAACGAGCATTGTAACTTCTATCTTTATGATGTTGACTACTCTAGGCATCATATCAGTGGAATCACATGGTATTGGTTTTCTTGTGACTGGCTTATTTCATTTAGCATAATGTCAAGTTTCATGCTTGTAATCTCTATCAGAATTTCCTTCTTTTTTAGGCTGAATAATATTCCTTTGTGAGTATATATCACACTCTGCCATCCCAGTTTGTATAGGATTTGTGTGCTTTGTGTGTGGCACTTTTCCTGCTTTGAGAAAGGTTTCTGGGGTTATTTCTCTGTGAGGTTATAATAACACTAATAGCTAACATTTAGTTGACCGTTTGGTACATAGAGGGGATAAATATTTATGAAAGAATGATTTATGTGTTGGGCATTTTACACAGAATCATCATAGCCCATTGAGGTGATGTTCCATAGATAAAGAAAGGAGGACATTAAATTTGTTCATATCCTCAACAGATATTTGGGTGCCTTCACAAAGCTCATAGAGAGTGAAACACAAAGAAAAACCTTAGACAAATTCATAAAATAATAAGTTGCAATTAAGGAAACAAATAAGAGGCTAAAAGAGAGAATATTAGATGGGGACTTACTTTAGATAAGGAGGACTCTCAGAAGTGGTGATGCTGAAGCTGATATGTGAAGAAGTAGGGGTGGGGGTGATGTTCCAGGCAGAGGAAACATGATGTATGAAGGTCTTGGAGGCAGGAAGGATTCGGGTGTTTATCAGAGACAAAAGCAGGACGGCCACATTCCAAGAAAGGAAAAGAACAGTTAATGGAAAGTCCGCAGTGGCCAGATTGCACAGGGCCTTGAGCGCCGTGGTGGCATCTTGACCTTATGCTGAGTCTGGGCAGCATAAGCCCCTGAGTAAGACAGTTACTCTGGCTGTACTGGGGAGAGTGGACTAGAGAAGACAAGTCATAGAACCAGTCAGTGAGGAGGCCTTCGAGGTCATCCCAGTGCAAGAAGCTAGTGAACAAGTGGTGGCTCTGGAGATAAGTAGAGAAAAATCTTGATGTTTTAGAGAGAGGGAGTTGATGGGTGTCGCTGGTAGAATGGATGTAAGGGTTGGGGAAGAAGGAAGAGCCAAGGATGTCCCCCAGAGTGGAATCAGTGGAAGGTGGTGCCAATTACTGAAAAGGGAGAGAGGTGAGAGTAGAGGCAAATTTGTGAGAGAGTGAGGGAACCAACAATTTAGCCTGGAAAACGTTATTTGTTCTATTCCTGAGACATCCAGTGGAGATGTCAGGAAGGTCAGCTGCTTCCCTGTAAGCTTATATTAATACAAATAGCCACTTAGAAGCACCTAGTAAAATGACAAGCACCTACATCCTCTGACTCAGCAATCCTAATTCCGGAAATGTATCTTACAGACACACTTCACATTCTGAGGTGACATAAGTACAGGGTTATTTGTTGTATCATTGATTATTATAGCAAACAGCAAAAGGTTGGAAGCAAGTCAACTAACTATCAATAAGGAGCTAATTAAATTGTGCTCCAAGCAGTGGAATACTATGCAACTGTATAAATAGGAGGAGGGAGATGTACTTGGAAAAATTGAGATGTATTGTTAAATGAATAGAGGAAACTGCAAAAGAGTATATTAAACAAGCTGTATTTCATGTAGGGGAAGTAATATATACTCATACACCTTTGCTTATGTTACAAACTAATGCAAAATGATTACTTGCTGGGGTGTAGAGTAGGAGTGAAACTTAGTATAATCAACCTTTTTCTTATTAGAATTTCAAATCAGATGGCTGACTTACCTATTTAACTATTAGTAGCCAGCATTGGCTGAGCAAGTACTGGTGGGCAGGGACTTGGTATACACCCTGTGTCCCTTACAGCAAAATAAAATATACATTATAATTGCACATTGTACACGAGGCTCAGAGAAGTTAAGTATCTGATTTGAGGTTGCACAGGGAGTAAATGGCCAACTCAGGGTTTAATCACAGGTCTTGAGCTCCAAAGCCTTTGCTTCCTCTTTCCCCCGAGGGTGTGTGTGAGGTTCTGTATGTGGGTTTCCTGCCTGGTGGCTGCTTTCCTGACAGCCAGTTCTCTCCTGCAGAGCCTCATTGGGGACATTGACAACGCCATGAGGACCTTCCTCAACTACTACACCGTCTGGAAGCAGTTTGGGGGGCTCCCAGAATTCTACAACATTCCTCAGGGATATACAGTGGAGAAGCGAGAGGGCTACCCGCTTCGGCCAGGTAAGCAGCCTCTCTGGCCCATGGCCAGCTCACAGCCTCCAGTTCTCCAAACCCAAAGCCCTCAACATCTCTATGAGGTTCCATGCCTCACAAATGCTCACAGCTCCATTTTTTACCCCATCTGCTTCTTCCAGTGACTCTGGGTAGTTTTCCTGTTAGGAATTCTATATCCCTTTTATTTTCAGAGAAGGAAATGGAAGCCTGGTTGGTTGCAGTGGCTTCCCCAAGGCTGTTAGGTGTAAAAGCTCGGACTGGAACCCAGGTCTCCTCATTACATCTTATGCTTTTTCCAACTTGGACAAGCGAGTGAGATGGACAAAGCCAGGTTGATGCCTTTTGAGTTCCTGCCATTCGGATTTTGGATGCATAGGCAATCTTAATCATAAGTCAATGGGTCAGGTCAGATAAACTGTGCACCTGTGGAATGTTGGGATTTAGGAATGGACTTCAGGAGTGAATCATCTTTTGTCCTCCATCTCCTCATTTGCAGCTCAGTCCTCCAGACGTAGAGAAGGAAGGGCTCACGTACTCGATAACTCTCTTACGTTCTTTTCCAGCTCCAATCTTCTGATTCACTGAAGGAAAGTTAAACATTACAAGGAGGGGAAAGGAAGGGAGGGCAGAGGAAGGAAGCTGAGTCAGCACATAGTCACCTGCCCCCCCCACCCCAAAATAGCTTATGTTCCCATTGTTTTTGACTCTTCCCACCTGAATGCCTTTTAGCTGTGGGATGGGCCTTCTAGTGGCTTCTGCCCATTCTGCCCTTCTTTACCGCACTTCCTTTCTCCTCTGACCTGCTAATCTTCTCAATCATTGTCGTAGGAATCTTGGAGAAGCACCAGAAGTGGGAATAAAACACCAACTGGAAAGCAAATTAGTCATTTTTGACTCCTTGGAGGCTGCTGTTTTTACTATTGCTCATGCATTTATTCTCATAGCTTTTTTTTTTTTTTTTAAGAGAAAATGGTCAGATTGTATTGATGCCATGTAACTAATAAATAGGATGAAGACAGAATTTGGGACTAAATGTGAGACCTAGGCTTGTGCATTCTCAAAGGTAGAGGGAACCTGAGAGGTCTCCTAATCCAGTGGCCCCAACCTTTTTGGCACCATGCGTCAGTTTCGTGGAAGACAATTCTTCCATAGACCAAAGTTGGGGGAGGGATGGTTTGGGGACGATTCAAGTGTATTACATTTATTGTGCACTTTATTCTGTTATTATTACGTCAGCTCCACCTCAGATCATTGGGCATTAGATCCCAGAGGTTGGGGACTCCTGTTCTAATTGATATCCCCCTGCAATAGCCCTACCATGTAGTTATCTCGTGTCTTTGTTCGGTTACCAACAATGAAAGGAGGCTCACTACTTACGGAGGCAATGTGTTTTGTTTGCAGGATAGGCTGGCAGGAAGCTCAGTGGAAAGTAAGGCACCACAGCCAGGAATCCAGAAATGTCTTAGACCAGTCACTCTTCCTACCCCAAACAATAGTAAAGGGGAGATAAGGGACTCTTTTATAATTTAGGTTGGCCAGTGCCGATGCTCTGGTGCATGCTTCTGACCAGCCATGTTGGAGCACAGAACCTAGCCTAAAAGCCTCTGAAGGCCTTCACCTTCACCTAAGTCCAAGTCTAAACCTTGGGCTCTCACCCTCTTCCAGAGAGTTGACCAGATACACCCGAAATTAAAGCAATCACTAGCAGACACAGGCCTATGTGTGAGGAAGAGAAAACAAGAAACAAGGTGCTTGGCCCTGGGTGCACTGAGCCAGACAGCTGCGAGAAGAATAAGGGGAGGCTTCCCACGAGGGCAACATCTTTTCCATCTCTGAACACACACAGCGTGTTCATCTACCAGTAAATGTACCCCCATCTATGCTTAAATATGAGCAATTAGATTAGTAAGTGTCCACAAGACTGTGGGTTAAAGGGAGGGAGAAGTAAGAGAACACTGGGGAGATTGGCAGCGGTATTTTCTCCCAAAATAAGAAACAGATGGGACTTCCCTGGCCGTCCAGTGGTTAGGACTCTGTACTTCCAATGCAGGAAGCCTGGGTTTGATCCCACAGGGATCTAGGAACTAGGATCCCACATGCTGTGTGGCACAGCTTAAAAAAAAAAAGGAATTGAATATAAAACAATTCTGATGTCTTCTAAACTCTGCCAAAATGAAATGGAATAATAATTCCTATTGAAACAAAATCTATAAAAGCCAATGTGTTTAATTCCTTGAATTACACATGAAAATGCCCAAGGGACTTCCTGGTGGTCCAGTGGTTAAGACTCTGCGTTTACATGATGGGGGCACAGATTTGATCTCTGGTCAGGAAATTGAGATCCTGCATGCCACGGCCAGAAAAAAACAAAACAAAACCAGAAATAGAATTTACAGTAATAAATCATTAGGGAAAAAAGTACTCATCAGGATTGAGGAGGAAATAGGAAGTAGAACATGAGGAGGAGAGGCTGGTGTAGGGAGAGGAGAAGAGTTCTTTCCCGTCCAAGTAAAGACAGGTGAAAAACTAGCAAAGTCTGTGGAGCTGTAGCTTCCTTCTACCCACCAGGCCCACCCCAGAAGTCACATCTTTCTTTTCCCTAACAGCCTTCTAGATATCTGGAAGCAACAAACACATTGTGCTGGGTTTTCTTTTCTCCAGATAAATAGTCCCATCTAGTCCAGCTCCTGTTGGCTAATTGGCTAGTATTCATCTTATGATGGGGCTCATGTCTGAATGTCAGATTCCAATTGTGTAGAACAAGACAAGACTGTTGCCTTGTTCTGGGCACAGTGAACTGATGGCTGCACCTTTGCTAGATTGTTAGTTGATTCTTTAATATCTTAACCTTCATCTTTTTGCTCATCCCATCTTGGAAAGGGCCTGATAATGACAGACTCATACTCTGAACTTTAGGATCAGGTTAGGCTGTAAGTGGCAGAGAAAAAATAGTAGCTTAATTAAAATATAAGTTTATTTTGGGGGGACTTCCCTAGTGGTCCAGTGGTTAAGACTCCTCACTTCTATTGCAAGGGGCCTGGGTTCAATCCCTGGTGGGGAAACTAAGATGCCATACCATGTGGTCAAAAGAAAAACAGGAAATTTAATGTATTCTCTGATTTTTTCTGGCCTTATGTGATACTCTTTGGTGTCAGGGACCGTAATCCCACACCTGCCTGCTGGGAATAGTTGTTAATCTAGGGAGCCTTGTGCTTGAGTAAAGTTAGCAATTCTGTTACTAAGGAAGAAGGAGGGAACAGATATTGGGAGGTGGGCAGCAGCCCCTGCCCCCTTCCCCGTCCCAGAATCTGGCTGCCTGTCTCTCCCTTGGGATGGAAATCCATGATCCATTTTAATGCTGGTCTCTACTAAGCCTCAGATTGTGGGTGGATTGGCTCTGAAGATTCAATTCGAGGGAGTTGCCCCCGTTCCCCCTTGTTGGGACCCTGTGGACACAGTAAGGAGGGGAGGAGTCTCTTGCTGCTCCAGGCAGACTCCCAGCCTTCCCTACCCAGCCACTGGATGAGAAGGGTCCACTTTGAACTTTGCAGAACTCATTGAGAGTGCCATGTACCTCTACCGTGCCACGGGGGATCCCACCCTCTTAGAACTCGGAAGAGATGCTGTGGAATCCATCGAGAAAATCAGCAAGGTGGAGTGTGGATTTGCCACAGTAAGTGTTTCCATGGGCCCAAGAATTGGGAAATCTCTCCCCCTGCCGCTAAAGAGCCTCTGGAATATTAACACTGGAAGGACTCTTAAAGGTGTAAGTAGTGTCTTTATTTTATAGACAGGGAGGCTGAGGAACAGAAGCTGAGCCTGGCTAAAGGTCACAAAGCAGGTAGAGGTGGAGCTAGGATTCATTCCCAGGGGTCTAGACTCCATGCCCTTGGCCTTCTCCCTACTTCAGAGACCCTCTAGCTATCTGAATAGGCTGCTTTGCAAAGAAGTGTTTTGTGAAACATTTTGTGAAAAGGCCTATAAAATGGATTTTAGAAGGGAATTATAGTCCCATAGCCTTATTTGCAGGGAAGCCTGATGGCTCAGCAGTAAAGAATCCACCTGCAATGCAGAAGACACAGGAGATGCGGGTTTAATCCCTGGGGCAGGAAGATCCCCTGGAGGAGAAAATAGCAGCCCACTCCTGTCTTCTTGCCTGGAAAAACTCCCATGCACAGAGGAGTCTGGCTGCCTGCAGTCCATGGGGTCACAAAGAGTTGGACATGATGAAGCAGCTAAGCACACATGCACGCACACACGCACACAGCCTTATTTGTGGGCTTCCCTGGTGGCTCAGTAGTAAAGAATCCCTCTGCCAAACGGGAGATATGGGTTCAATCCCTGAGTTGGGAAGATCCCCTGGAAAAAGGAAATCATAACCCAGTATTCTTGCCTGGAGAATCCCATGGACAAAGGGGCCTGACTGACTACAGTCCATGGGGTTGCAGAAGAGTTGGATATGACTTAGCGACTGAAAAACAACAACAATAAGCCTTATTTGCAAACCCACGGATCCTTAATGAAACAGCCTTACCGGTCTCACAGATATTTGCTGAGTGTCTTTCACGGGCCAGGTGCTGTGCTAGACTGAGGACTATAGCAATGAAGAAAGACCAAGCCCCTGAGCTGACATTTTAGTAGAAAAAACAGTGAATGTGTATCTAGGAGACAGAAATGAGGCCACTGTGGCTGGAGGCGGATGAGCAAGGGAGAAAGCGGGAGAAGACACGTCCCCAGAAGTAGGCAGGGGCTAGATCACATAGGGCTTTGTATTAGCCATAAGGAAGAGCTGGGATCTCATTCTGCTGGGAACGAGAAGCCTTGGTAGGATTTACAGCAGAGCAGTGACGTGCTATATTTTAGAAAGATCACTCTGGCCCCTCTGTGGAGAATGGATTGAAAGGGTCAAGGAGGAGAGCCATATCACATCCTTAGAGGACTCAAGCAGGCAAGATAGAAATAAACAGTGGTTGCAGACATGTCAAAACCAGATGTTGAAGCAAATAGTCTGGAAGGAGATTCACCAAAAAGCCTACAGAGGTTTTTTTTTAGGGTATGGAATAAAAACAATCAAATCAAAAAAACTCTTCCTTTTCAAAAAGTTGTAATTGATTATATTCATTTATATATAATCATTTATATTTATTATATAAAACATAGATGCATATTTTTAAAGAGAAGACCTGTATGTGTAGGAGAAATATAAAGCAACAATGTGCTTTAATTTCTAGTATTTTGCGAAAAGCCAAAGTGGATGAGCTCAGTGGGGTCTTAGAACGCTTGACTTATTTCCATGAGAGAGAAGTCTTTTGGAGCCCTGCCAAGACAAATGATGGGAATAGGCATCTGACTCCTTGGCCTTTGGCAAATAGGACAAAAGAATAATTCCTGGTACATCGAGTCCATATTTTAATCACATTTTTGAGGTACAAAATAGATGTCTACTGAGAACTAGTTTTGTTTAAGAAAATGCATTGCTAATTCTAATAAATACTTATTTTAGAAATGAAAATAAATGTTTGTAGCAAGTAAACCTACTCATTCCCAACTATAAACTCAGTATGAATTTTTCTTTGTAAAGACTCCTAATCAGTTGTGTACAAGAGCAAAAAACTTGGTAACCATCTTAATGCCCAACAAGTAAATGATGCTACATTTTTACATCATTAAGAAATGTTTGGAGTCACAAAAGGATAGGATAAAGGGGCTAGGATATTGTTGTATCACGTAGGGGGGACCAAGAAAGACAGTTCTGATGAGGCAGCATTTGAGCAGAGACCTGCAGGAAGTGAAGGAGGGGGAAGATACCTGAAGGAAGATGGCTCCAGGCTTCAAGAACACCACTGAAAAGAACTGGGCCAGGCATGAGCTTGTTCACAGAAGAGAAAAGCTGAGTGACTGGACCTGCGAGAGCCACAGAAAGAGCAGGAAAAAGATGAGGTCAGCAAGGAGCAGGAGCCAGATCAGCAAACACCTGTTAGACCACGATAAGGACTTTGATTTTAGTTTGCAGGAAATGGGATGTTAACAGAGGGTTTTCCATAGAGGATTGACAGGTAAGACTTAAGATAAAAATATCCTTAAGCATAGCGTTTCCCAGGTGTTTAGTGGTAAAGAATCTGCCTGCCAAGCAGGAGATACAGGTTCAGTCCATGAGTTGGGAAGATCTCCTAGAGAAGGAAATGGCACTCCAGTATTCTTGCCTGGGAAATCCGATGGACAGAGGAGCCTGGCAGGCTACAGTCCATGGGGTCGCAAAGAGTAGGATACAACTTAGCAACTAAACAACAACAACAAATCCTTTAGGATAAGAATGGAAGAAGGAAGCCCAGTTGAAAACTGTGATAAGCTTGGTGAGAGATGATGGTAAGTGATTTGCTCAAAGATCCGTAGCATCCTAGTGGCAGGAAGTCCTGACGGGGTCCCCCAACCCTTTCTCCTGCTCTGATGCTAGTCTGACTTACTTCCCTCTTCCACGTGGCAGATCAAAGATCTGCGGGACCACAGGCTTGACAACCGCATGGAGTCTTTCTTCCTGGCCGAGACTGTGAAATACCTCTACCTGCTGTTTGATCCGGACAACTTTATCCACAACAACGGCTCCAGCTTCGATGCGGTGATCACGCCCTACGGGGAGTGCATCTTGGGGGCCGGGGGTTATATCTTCAACACAGAAGCACACCCCATCGACCCCGCTGCCCTGCACTGTTGCCGGAGGCTGAAGGAAGAACAGTGGGAAGTGGAAGATTTGATGAGGGAATTCTACTCTCTCAAACGGAAAAGGTCGAGATTTCAGAAGAAAACTATGAGCTCGGGGCCATGGGAACCCCCAACAGGGCCCGGAACATTCTCCTCCCCTGAAAACCATGAGCAGGCAAGGGAAAAGAAGCCTTCCAAGCAGAAAATCCCACTTCTCAGCTGCCCTAGTCAGCCTTTTACCTCAAAGCTGGCATTACTGGGACAGGTTTTCCTAGATTCCTCATAACCACTGGATGATATTTTGTTTTTTAAAGTAAACTGTAACAATAAATCTGCTTTTGATGATCACGGTTTTCTGTTTTATAAATTGGGTTGTTTCTCGTGAAGATTTCATTCAAACACAGGGTGCACAACTAAAAACAGTGGCAAATCTAGTTTTTCTCTTATGGTTGTAGAAATAGCTGAACATAAAGTTAGCCAGCTTCAAAGACCCCAGGGCTTGATACTTGAATCTCCCTTCCTTTCAAGGTTCCCATTTTCTGGAGGGTGTTATAAATAGTCCTTTTTTGGGGGGCGGGGGGAGATATTTTCATTTTTTATTTCTTTTAATTAAAGTATAGTTGACTTACAATATTCTATAAATTCCATAGGGCTTATATAATACAGAACTATATAAGAACTATACTGTATGTAGCATATAGTAAATAGATACTTTTATACATTATAAAATGATCACCACAAAAAGCCTAGTTACCATCTGTCACCATACTAAGTTATTACAGTATTGTTGACTATATTCTTTGTGCTGTATATTATGTCCCCATGACTTACTTATAACTGGAGTTTTGTACCTCTTAATTTCGGTCATCTATTTCAGTCTTCCCCCCACCCCACCTCCCCATGGCAACCACCAGTTTGTTCTCTGTGTCTATGAGTCTGTTTCTGTTTTGTTATATTTGTTCGTTTGTTTTGTTTTTAGGTTCCACATATAAGTGAAATCACATGGTATTTGTCTTTTTCTGACTTACTTCATTTAGCATAATACTGTCTAGGTCCATTCATATTTTTACAAAGGGCAAGATTTTATTCTTTTGTGTGACTTATACACACACACACACACACACACACACACACACACACACACATATCTTCTTTATCCATTCATCTGTTGATGGACATTTAGGTTGCTTCCGTATCTTGACTATTCTAAGTAATGCTTCGTTGAGTATAGGCATGCATATCAGCATGTATATATCTTTTCAAATTAGCGTTTTTGTTTTCTTCAAATAAATACCCAGAAATGGAATTGCTAGATCTTAAGGGAGTTCTATCTTGAATTTTTTGAGAAATCTTTCATACTGTTTTCCACAGTGGCTACATCAATTTACATTCCCACCAACAGTATACAGGGGTTTCCTTTTTGTCACATCCTCGCCCACATTTATTTGTTGTCTTTTTGATGATAGCCATTCTGACAGGTATGAGGGAATATCTCATTGTGTTTTGATTTGCATTTCCTGATGATTAGTGATGCTGAGCATCTTTTCACGTGTTTGTGTGTTATCGATATGTCTTCTTTAGAAAAATGCCTATTTATGTCTTCTGTCCATCTTTTAATTGGGTTGTTTGTTTTCTTGATGTTGAGTTGATGTTGGATAATTAATCCCTTATCAGATATATTGTTTGCAAATATCTTCTCCCATTCAGTAGACAGCCTTTTCATTTTGTTGATAGTTTCCTTCTCTGTACAAAAGCTTTTTAGTTTGATATAATCCGCCCCCCCCCCCTTTTTTTTGCTTTTATTTCCTTTGCCTGAGACAAACCAATATCAAAGAGCATACTATGTTTTCTTCTAGGAGTTTTATGGTTTCTAGTCTTATGTTTATATGGTATGATAAAGTTCACTTATTATTTCTAATAGTTTTTTGGTGGTATCTTTATAATTTTCTATAAATAGATTCTATATCATGTCATCAATGAACAGTGACAGTTTTACTTTTTCTTTTCCAACTTGTATTCCTTTTGTTTGGTTGTCTGATTGCTGTGGCTAGAACTTCTGATACTATGTTGAATAAAAGTGGCAAGAGTTGGCATCCTTGCCTTTTTCCTTATCTTAGAGGAAATGCTTTCAGCTTTTCACCATTGAGTATGATATTGATGGTAGATTTGTCATATATGGCCTTTATTATGTTGAGATATGTTCTGTCTATACCCACTTTAAGAGTCTTTGTCATAAGTGGATGTTGAATATTTTTTGATAGGCAAGAAATAGACTTATTAATATAGGACCCTATAAAGGATACAAATAGGCAGGCAAGAGGGCTCTACCCCAAGAACTAAGTAGGCCACATTTTTATAATCAAAGGAGAAGTGGGGAGAGTGAGAAGACCACCTTATTCCTCTTCCTTTGTGAAGATGTTTTAGGAAAATGACGCACAAGAGGGTGGTCATGTCCTAGGTCTCAGGTCAGGTCCTGGGACAGGCCACCAAGTGAGGTCCTTGGCTTCACACAGGAAAGAATTCAAGAGCGAGCCATAGTAAAGTGAAAGAGATACACACTCTATAGACAGGATATAGTCCCTCTCAAAAGACGGAGAAGCCCTGGGAGAAACACACCCCACAGACAGATTGTGGGCAGTCTTAGAAAGTGAGAGCAGCCAGACAGGAGTTGAATTTTGTCAAACACATTGCCTGCATCTATTGAGATCATCATATGGTTCTATTTTTCAATATGTTAATATGTGTATCACACTGATTTATGGGTATTGGGCCATTTCTGGGATAAATTCCACTTCATTGTGGAATTTACTTACTTTTAGTAAGATCTGACTGAAAATTGGGGAAATGACAGCATCTAGAAACTAACAGCTACCATTAGCTGTGGCTGCTCATAGAACCACAGCCCACCCTACTCATTATTCAGAGCTTCTTTGTGGCCAAGGCTAACTCACCCCCACACTCTGGGGTACCCTTGATCATCACTCAACATACTAGATTCTAGACCAGAGAGAAGAAGGAAAGTGCTTTCCTAAATCCTATTCTCTTCCCCAATTGACAGAGTGGCATTTTTAAAATTAAAGTATAATTGACTTACAATATTATACTATTTAGGTGTACAACAGAGTGATTTAATATTTTTAGGAGTACCACATAATGATTTGATATTTTTATACATCACAAAGTGATTACCAAAGAAAACTGTATTTTTCAGGAATTTATTAGCATAAAATTGTTCTTTCTTATCCCTGATACTATTTACCTATGCGCTATTAGTCTTGCCAGAGATTTTAAATTTTATTATTCGTTTTTCAAGAACAAACTTTTGACTTGGTTGTTACTGTTAACTGTTAGGTTTATTTTCTACTATCCTAATGTTGGCTTTGTTCTTTTCTTTTTTTTTTTTAATTCTTTCACATTTTATTACTAATCAGGTACTTTATTTTTTTATTGAAATGTATTTTACAGTATGATACTAGTTTCAAGTGTACAGCATAGTGATTCAGTATTTTTTATTGTTTTCTTCCTCCTACTTTCTTTGAGTGACTCTGATGAGGTTGTCTATCACTGTGGCATAACCTCATGTGAGGGTATCTTCATTTGCTCCTCTGGAGGTCCGCTCCACCTTCTCTCCCCCATGAGGATGGATTGTTCTCTACTCTTGTGGTCCTGTATGAACTACACCAATGGGTTCACTTTTTCCCTGGCTTCTACTTGGGTTCAGTCAGTGGGGAGTCTGGGCAGGAGATTGGCGAAAGGAAGTATAATGAGGTCATGATCTTTATTCCCACGGCTTTCTTCAGGCGGGGGTGCTTCAGGCCAGCTAGTCTCTCAGTTGAAGGTCACTGTTTCTCTCAACTTCTTTTCAGGTGATGGTAACCTTTCCATTCCCTTATTCTTTCAGGCGAGGTAATGGTAATGGCTGTGCTAGTACTGGCCCCAGATTACTATGATGTCCCTTAAGGCTCTCTTATACTCTGCCCATATACCTTTGTAAATAGTCTTTTTACTCAACCCTCCTCTCATCTTTCTAATTTGAGTGAGCTGTATGTTTCCTCTCAGGTGCTTAACTGTTATATCTAAAGACCATTCCGACTGGTACATGTTTTTAATTTAAAGTCTAAAGTTAACTGTTCTTCTTATACCTCTCCTAAATAAGAGAAAAATATTAGATTAACAAGGTTGCAGGATATAAGATCAATATACAAAAGTCGATTTACTTCTGTACATTTGCAATTAAAATATAGAAATGAAGTTAAACATTTCCACTTATAACAGCATAAAAGAAAATTATTTGGGAGTAAATTTAACAGAAATACAAGAAGATTTGTACACTGAAAACTACAAAACATTGTTAAAAGTTTAAAGACCTAAGTAAATGGGAAAATATTTCCATTTTCATGGGTTAAAAGACATAATATTGTTAAGATGGCATTTGTACCAAAATTAGTCTACAGATTCAATGGAATCTCTATGAAAACTCAGTTGCCTTTTTTAGAGAATTGGACAAGCTGATCTTAAAAATCATATAGAAAGTCAAGGGACCCAAAATAGTCAATACAATCTTAAAAAAGAACAAAGTTGGAGGATTCACTCATAATGATTTTAAAACTTACTACAAAAATACAATAATCAAGAAAGTGTGGTGCTGGCATAAGAGTAGACGTATAAATTAATGGAATAGAACTGAGAATGCGGAAATAAACCTTCATGGTCAATTGATTTTTTATAAATGTGCCAAGGCAATCCAGTGGGGAACATTTTTAACAAATTATGCTGGCACAGCTGGATATCTACTTGCATAAGAAAGATTTTATACCACTATGTAATACCATATAAAAAACTAACTCTGTGAATCAAAAACCTAAATAGGAGCTAAAACTATAAAATTCTTTGGAGAAAACATAAATTTTTGTGACCTTGGATTAGGCAGTGGCTTCTTAGAAGACACCTTAAAGCACATATAAACAAAGAAAAACAGATAAATTGGATTTTCTAAAAATTAAAAACTCTGTGCTTCAAATGATATTATAACTAAAATGAAAAGACAGCCTACATAATGGGAGAAAATATTTGCAAATCAAATAGCTGGTGAGGGTTTCATATCTGGAATATATAAAGAACTTTTACAACTCAACAGTAAAGACAATGCAATGAAAAAGTAGGCAAAGGAGATAGACATTTCTCCAAAGTATACAGATGGCCAACAATCACATGAAAAGATATTTAACATCATTAGTCGTTCAGTTCAGTCACTCAGTCATATCTGACTCTTTGCGACCCCATGAATCGCAGCATGCCAGGCCTCCCTGTCCATCACCAACTCCCGGAGTTCGCTCAGACTCACCTCCATCGAGTCAGTGATGCCATCCAGCCATCTCATCCTCTGTCGTCCCCTTCTCTGCCTGCCCCCAATCCCTCCCAGCATCAGAGTCTTTTCCAATCAGTCAACTCTTCGCATGAGGTGGCCAAAGTACTGGAGTTTCAGCTTTAGCATCATTCCTTCCAAAGAAATCCCAGGGCTGATCTCCTTCAGAATGGACTGGTTGGATCTCCTTGNGGAATTCCATCACCTCCACTAGCTTTGTTCATAGTGAGGCTTTCTAAGGCCCACTTGACCTCACATTCTAGGATGTCTGGCTTTAGATGAGTGATCACACCATCGTGATTACCCAGGTCATGAAGATCTTCCATTGTCGTTAAGGAAATGCAAATCGAAACGACAATGAGATACCACTTCATGCCCACTAGGACATGGTGTCTTAGTCTATTTGGGCTGCTATAACAAGTAACCACAAACTAATTTGAAGTTAGTTATGAATGAAAGTGTGGGAGATTTTTTCATTTTTGGCACCATTGCCGTAACTTTCAACTGAGTTTTGGTTAGGAATTTGCAGTGTGGTTTTTTTCAGACGGTTCATAATCAGGAATATCTTGAACATGTGAAAAATGTAGCATTTTTACTGAAATAGTTCAAATTGTCCTTAAATGGACTGTTTTCATGCTACAAAAATTGAGAATCAGAAGGTGAAAATATAGGAAGAATTAATAGTGATATTGGGGAAAGTACTCAACATTAGTTAGCAGACAATGGTTTTATTTGTGCCTCATTAAGAAGAAAGGACTTCCCTGGTAGCTCAGACGGTAAAGGTCTGTCTACAATGTGGGAGACCCGGGTTCGAGCCCTGGGTTGGGAAGATCCCCTGGAGAAGGAAATGGCAATCCACTCCAGTACTATTGCCTGGAAAATCCCATGGACAGAGGAGCCTGGTAGGCTACAGTCGCAAAGAGTCGGACACGACTGAGTGACTTCACAAGAAGAAAGGGTAGGGACTTCCTTGGTGGCTCAGTGGTAAACAATCCACTTGCCAGCGCAGGAGACGCGGGTTGAATCCCTGGTCTGAGAAAATCCCACATGCCTTGGAGCAACTAAACCTGTGTGCCACAACTGTGCTCTGCAGCCTCCGGAAACTGCAACTACGGAGCCGTTGCTCCACAACCACTGAAGCCCGCATGCCCTTGAGCCGGTGCTCCACAAGAGAAGCCAGTGCAATAAGAAGCCCTTGAACCCAATCTAGAGAATAGCCCCCACTCTCTGCAGCTAGAGAAAAGCCCGCACATCAGGGAAGACCCAGGACAGCCAAAAAAAAAGGGTAAGTTTAGTAAGACAGTATTTTAAAAATATGACTTCATCAAATGTACAAAACCAAAAGTGACATATACTAATGCATTATTTGTAATGATACTCTTGCCAATGAAAGCATCAATAAGCCAGCAATATTAAAAAGATGCATTGGAGAAGGAAATGGCAACCCGCTCCAGTGTTCTTGCCTGGAGAATCCCAGGGACGGGGGAGCCTGGTGGGCTGCCGTCTATGGGGTCGCACAGAGTCGGACACGACTGAAGCGACTTAGCAGTAGGAGTAGTATTAAAAAGATACTGGGAAACATGACATGCTGAATCAGTCCCTTGAATATTTTCAAAAAAAGAAAAGTATATATAATGTGATGGGACAGATTTTTCTGAGCCATGATGTACCTATCAATGAGAAATCCTTATTATCATTGTATTGGATTGTATATTCGGTGCCAAAAGGGAAAACTGCTCACAAAACTCCTGAAAAAATAAGAAACTATTCTTCTTGCATATGTATATTTTGCTTTTGTTTTTCTTCCAGTGTTATTGATATAAATTGACACACAGCACTGTATAATGATTTGATTTACATACATTATGAAATGATTTTCACAGTAAGTTTAGTGAACATCCATCATCTCATGTAGATACAAAATTAAAGAAATAGAAAAAAATATTTCTTCATGATGAGAACCCTTATGATTTATTCTCTTAACTTTCATATATATAGCAGTGTTAATTATATTTATTATGTTGTACATTACATCCCTAGTATCTGTTTATAACTGAAAGCTTATATCTCTTGACTACTTTCATCCAATTTCCAGCCCCCTCCCCCGCCTCTAGTACCATAAATCTGATCTTTTTCTGAGTTTCTTTTTGAAGTACAACTGACCTGTGTACACTGTGTTAGTTCCTGTTACACAACATAGTAATTTGATATTTTTAGACATTGCAAAATGATTACCTCAATAAGTCTAGTTACAGTCTGTCCCTGTAAAAGACATTACATAATTATTATTTTATTAAAAAACTTATTTTGGCCTTGCTGCACAGCATGCAGGCTCTTAGTTCCTGGACCAGGGATTGAACCCACATCTCATGCATTTGAAGCACAAGGTCTTAACCACTAGACTGCTCAGGACGTCCCCATAATTATTGACTGTATTCCCCACACTGGACATTTCATACCCTTGACTCATTTCTTTTGTAACCTGAATTCTGTAACTCTTAATCGCCTTCATCTCTTTCCTCCCCCCACCCCTGACTCCCTTCCCCTCTGCAACCACCTGGTTGGTCTCTGTATCTCACTGTTTCTGTTTTGTTATGTTGCTTTGTTTCAGTTTTTAGGTTCCACATATAAGTAAAATCATAGAGCATTTTTCTTTCTCTGACTTACTTCACTTAGCATAATACCTTCTAGGTTCATCCAAGTTGTCACAAATGGCAATATTTCATTCTTTTTTTGTGGCTGGGTAATATATTTTTATAGCACATACTCTTATCCATTCAGCTATTGATGGGCACTTAGGTTGCTTCCATATCTTGGCTGTTGTAAATAATGCTGCAGTGACCACAGGAGAGCATATGTTTTTTAATTAGTGTTTTCATTTTTTTGGATAAATACCCAGGAGTAAAACTACTGAATTGTATAGTAGTTCTAGTTTTAACTTTTTTGAGGAATCTCTATACTGTTTTCCATAGTGGCTGCATCAATTCACATTTCCACCGGTAGTGCAAAAGGGTTCTCTTTTCTCCACATCCTCACCTATGTTTGTTATCTGTTGTCTTTTTGATAATAGCCATTTGACAGGTAGGAGGTGATATCTCATTGTGGTTTTGATTTGCGTTTCCCTGTTGATCAGTGATGTTGAGCATCTTTTCATGTGCCTGTTGGCCATCTGTATGAAAAATGTCTATTTGGATCCTCTGCTCATTTTTTAATTGGGTTACTTAGGTTTTGTTTTGTTTTTGATGTTAAGTTATATGAATTCTTCATCTCTTTTGGATATTAACCTCTTATTGGATATGAAATTTGCAAATACCTTCTCCCACTCAGTAGGTAGCCTTTTCGTTTTGTTGATGGTTTCCTTCCCTGTGCTAAAGGTTTTTAGTCTTCTGGTATATTTTTTGTTGTGTACTGTTTTTATGGTAAATCAATAAACATACGTCTTAGCAATAATATGATTTCTCCTTGAATCTTTGCAGAATTTTGAAAGTAGTGTTAATTATGGTATTGATTTTGTGATCTAACTTGAGAAAGACAAGTTGGGTATTGCATAATGCTTAGTTTATGCCTGAGATGAGTGGTAAGGCCATTTTAAGGAGGGTCTTGTTATGTATTTAGTTATTCTCCTTACACAAAACTGGATTAAAAATGTTTACAAAATTGACAAGTGCAATTTTGGTCAACATAAATTAGTCTGGAAAAATTTAAATATGACAAAGGCATTTTTAAAATGTTAGCAGCATCTGAAAAAAATGTTATTTGGCATAGTCTTACAGGTTGTAAATCTTTGGAAAACAAATTTTGCTGAAATTCATGTGTATATTTGGCAGAAACAGTGGAAGTTGTTCATTTTATTAAAGGAAGTCAATGGAATAGCCAATTTTTGGAAAAAAAAAATCTTCAGGGATTAGAGGTGACCTACCACTTATTTTATCATATCAGTTATTTGGTGGTCTTAAGGGAAAGTCTGAAGTACACTACAAGAATACAAGAATAAAATTCCTATTTTTCTAGCCAAAAAACAATCTCATTTAGAAAATCTTTTCAAAATTTTTTTTTGGAATAACAGTGTTGGCCTATTTGACTGATACATTTTTTAACATTCTTAGTGAATTAAATTAGAAAGTTCTTAGGAAACCCAGTCCAACATTTCAAGCCTATCCAAGCATTTCAAATGATATTACTGCAATGGCAAGCAAAATTTTAATATATTAGGTTGGTGCAAAAGTAATTGCAGTTTTGCACTGTTGAACTTTGCTGTTTGGTATTAGAATACATTCTTAAATGTGGTTAAGTTATACATCATTTTAATTGCATTTCTCACTTTCTGGTTTTTTGCTAATGACATTACTTGCTGTTTATATTTATTTTGGACTATAGAAATGATGTTAAGACAAAAAGCAAATTTGAGCGACCTTTTTCATTCGAGTTCAAAATGGGTCATAAAGCAGTGGAGACAACTAGCTACATCAACAATGGATTCTTCCCAGAAACTGCTAACAAATGTACAGTGCAGTGGTGGTTCAAGAAGTTTTGCAAAGGAGACAAGAGCCTTAAAGCTGAGGCACATAGTGGCTAATCGTTGGAAACTGAGAACGACCAACTGACAGCAACCACTGAAGCTGATCCTCATTATAATGATTTAAAATTCACGGTCCGAAACTGCAGTTACTTCTGTACCAACCTAGTACATGCCACTGGTTCCATGGTTTTCAAGTGTGGCCCCTGGTGCAGAAGCAGCAGCATCACCAGAGAACTTGTTAAAAACGTAAACCCATGGGCTCCACCCCAGAACTTCTGATTCAGAAAAGGGAGGGCCAGCAGTATGTGTTTTAACAGGCCTTCCAGCTGATTCCCAAGTGGCCCTAGTGGTAAAGAACCTGCCTACCAATACAGGAGAGGTAAGAGATGTGAGTTTGAGCCCTGATTTGGGAAGATCCTTTGGAGGAGGAAACGGCAGCCCACTCCAGTATTCTTGCCTGGAGAATCCGATGAACAGAAGAGCCTGGTGGGCTACAGTTCATGGGGTCACAAAGAAGTGGACACAACTGAAGCAACTTTGCATGCTCAACTTGGCCAGGTGATTCTGATGTAAGCTCATGTTTCAGAACCAGGGTATTTGATGTCCCCATCATGGTTGCAAGAAATTGATGAAACCTTATTAATGAAAGCAGCTCAAATTAAATGAAATAAAATCAGAGATTTTCATTGCCCTTATCTCTTATTGTTGGTATTAATGTTATGCTGACCTCACAATAACAGTCGGGAAATATTACTTCTTTATCTGGCTTTTGGAAGAAATTATATATTGCTGGTATTATTTCTTCCTTAAAAGGTTGGTAGATTTCATAGCCATTTGGGACTGAATTTGTGTGTGTGTGTGGGGGGGGAGGTTTTTAAATTATAGATTCAATTTCTTTAATAGTTATGGGATTATTCCAATTTTCTATTACTTCTTGTGTCCATTTAGATATAGATTTTTTTCCTAGAAATTTTATTCCATCTAAATTTTCAAATGTCTAGGCATAAAATTGTAATTATATTCTCTTACGAGTTTCTGAATGCTGAAGAATTTTTGACACTAATTCCTGGTGGGAATCTATTCTGTTTTCTTCATAGGGGTTCTTCTAATTTGATTGATTGCTTTCTAGGATTGCAGCACAACAGTCAATCTGGGGCTTCTTTTCCTTGTACTGAAGCGTTAAAAAAACAAACAGAAAAAGGATGGTTATGTAAGATGTAAATATTGGAGAAGGATGAGATATGGGTGTAAGGGAACTGTTAGTACCATTCTTGCAACTCCTTAGTGAATCTAAAATTATTCCAAACTAAAAAAAAATTTTTTTAAAGAACAAAAAAATGGTATTAATCATCCACTATTCATCATTTCACTCAAGGACTTTGGCCTGTTTTTGAGACTCGAATTCACCAGAGAAGTCAAATTTGTCGCCTGTCAAGAAGTTCCCAAGAATTACGGGAAAGACTCAGAGGCAGTGGCTGTTACTTAGATTTTTTTCTTTCTTTTCAAAAGAGACCTTTTTTTTTTTTTTTGATTCTTTCCAAAAAGGAGTTTCAAAAAGCATAATTATACAATTGCAGGAAATAAGGTTTTGAATGTCTTTTGAACTATATGTATGTTAGGAGGAGGGGGGAAGTAATCTTGTTACTTTATCCTTCTGTCAGATGCAGTCTACCAGGAAATTGAAAGAAACCACGAGATCTAAGTATAGAACAATACTAAAAATGTTGGGTTAGGTTGTGAGAGTCTGACCAGAAATGTTTCCGCCAAGAATAGGAACTTAGTCTTAAAGAAAATGTGGGATTTGCAGGAGTTGGGTCTTCTCACCCAGGAGGTCTCTAAGGATCTGAGTCAGTCTGGAATATGGAGGGGATGTGGAAGAATGGTGGGAATCAGGGTGGGGTGTGTGTGTGTTAGTTGTGTCAGACTCTTTGGAAGAATGATGGGAATCAGGGGTGTGTGTGTGTGTGTGTGTGTGTGTGTGTTACTCACTCAGTTGTGTCTGACTCTTTGCAACCCCATGGACTGCAGCCCACCAGGCTCCCCTGTCCATGGAACTCTCCAAGCAAGAATAATGGAGCGGGTTGCCATTTCCTTATCTTCCTAACCCAGGCAGGGATGAAACCCGGGTCTCCTGCATTGCAGACAGATCCTTTACCAGCTGAGCCATAAGGGAAGCCCCTTTGACAACAGAGGAAAGGTTAATTACTATCATCCTAGGGAAAAGGTTGGGCTTCCCAGGTGACTCAGGGGTAAAGAATCCACCTGCCAATGCAGGAGATGTGGGTTCGATCTCTAGGTTGCAAAGATCCCCTGGGGAAGAAAATGGCAACCCACTCCAGTATTCTTGCCTGGGAAATACCATAGACAGAGGAGCCTGGCAGGCTACAATCCACGGGGTCTCAAAAGAGTCAGACACGGCTTAGCAATTAAAACAACAAGTTGGTGGGGGGGACAAGATAGCTTCAGTTTTGAGGCCACATATTACTTATTAATTACAAAAGGAAAAAATGTACCTTTCCAATAAGACACTTGGCAAATACCACTTAGGCCAAGAGATCAACCTTGGCATCATTAATAATGGGATAAATTTATATTATTTCACCCTGATGTGAAGCAGTGGGAAAGATACCATCAACTATATAGTATTCTTGCTAGAAAATCTGAACCCTAATCCAATCAAGAAATCCAGATAGTAGGGCATTCAGCAAAATTGGCCCAGACCCTTAAAAACTGTCAGTGTCATGAAGACAGAACAGATGAGAAGACTCTTAGACATTAAAAGACACTAAAGAGATATGATATTCAAAACCAAGGCATGATCCTTGATTGAATCCTGTTGGGGGGATGGGGGGAAGACCCTATAGGACATCTTGGGGGCAATTGCAGACAATTGAATACAAGGTGATATTATATAACATTAAATTTCTTAGATGTGATGGTGTCATAGTTATTAGAAGCAGGTCCATATTCTTGGGAAATAATATGCTAAAGTATTGAGGTATAGTATCATGATACCTGTAATTTACTTTCAAATGGTTTGGGAACAAATTTGATGTGTATGTGTATATATATGTATATGCAGATAGAGAAAAATAAAGATAATGTAAACAATTGATGAGTTTAAGCAAGGATATCTGAGTATTCATAGTATTATTCTTTCAACTTTTCTGAAGATTTGAAAATTTCCCCCAAAAAACTGGAGGGAAAATAAAATATTGCAAATAAACCANACTCTGTGCAACCCCATAGATGGCAGCCCACCAGGCTCCCCTGTCCCTGGGATTCTCCAGGCAAGAACAGCATGGCCTTGCGAATACCTCAGTTTCAGGGTTCTGGCCTCCAGAACTCTGAGATAATAAATGTCTATTGTTTGAAGCCATCCAGTTTGTGGTACTTCGTTATGGCTGCCCTAGCCAACTAGCACAGTGAGTGAGGGAAATGAAAGGAATTTGAAAGTGTGCTGGAAAGAATTTAAAACTGTGGAAGATATGACTTCTCTTACACTCTAAAGAAAAATCTCTGTGAAGTAAGCCCTTCATAAGGCTCCAGCCCTTCCCCACCTTACTCAAATTCAGATCCCCACCCAGCTCTTGGGAAATCTCATTCACTACCTTAGGGATTGGTTTCCTTCTAGGACTGATTTCCCTTCCCCCACAGTTTATGGTAATAGCGCTAGCTATGTTTTTTCCTAACTCTGAATTACCCAGCCCAGAAGTATCCTGCAGATGAAGGGCTTCTAGCAGGATCATTTAGAATAAGCCACAGTACATTAAATGTATTCAAGTGCTGCTTCATGGAAGCTGTGGATCTGCCCCTGCATTCTTTTGAGNAAGGCCCAGGCCTCGGTGCTTAGGGCCTGAGCATCTGTGCTGGGCCTTGTTCAGCCCAGAGTCTGGTGACACGCTCATCTCTGCTTTCATGGGAGACACCAGTGTGGCTCAGCTCTGAGCTGTGGGTCCGAGGCCTTTCTGCTGCGGGTTGTCTGAGGTACCTTTAGAAGCACTGAGAGCGGTGCAGGCAGTGTTCCAGGCAGACGGGTGATGGTGATCTACGGAGTTCACGCGGGAGAGGGCGGTCAGTGCAGGCGCGGGCCGGAGGGGAGGTGGGGTGCCAAGGAGAAAGCAGAGCAGGTGCAGGCCCCGCCCTGGGACCTGAGGGTGGGCTCTGGGGGGACCCTGGACGCCCCAACCCCAGACTGCCGATCCTGTCCTCAGCAGCTCCACACCCTCGCGGCAGCGCTGCCTTCCCCACATACGGGAGTTTTCTAGCTGGTGGGGCTGAGCCCTCAGTGTTTGTGGGGCAGTGGGCAACCTGTTGCTGTTGGAGCCGGGGCCCTTTTGCTGCGAAATTGCCGATCTTTCCAATGGACGGGGTCTGGCTTGCCTGACAGAGAGAGCTCTGNGGGGGCCCGGCCCGGGGCCTGGAACCTGGGGAGCCGGGCCGGAAAGATCTGCAGCACCTGAGCCGCGAGGAGCGCCGGCGCCGGCGGCGCGCCACAGCCAAGTACCGCACGGCCCATGCCACGCGCGAGCGGATCCGCGTGGAAGCCTTCAACTTGGCTTTCGCCGAGCTGCGCAAGCTGCTGCCCACGCTGCCCCCCGACAAGAAGCTTTCCAAGATTGAGATCCTGCGCCTGGCCATCTGCTACATCTCCTACCTGAACCATGTGCTGGACGTGTGAACACGGCCTGCCTCCCCGCTGGGTTCCCCCGTCTCCCCCGCGCCTCTCTGGGGTCCGTCTCACCCGCTCACTGCTTAGAATGGCCTCTCCTTCCTGAGCCCCTGTACCTCGGCATGGCCTGCACCCACAGGCCCCGGGCCCAGGCAGAGTGCCCACTGGTGGGTCATGAGGCGANTCTCCCCCGCGCCTCTCTGGGGTCCGTCTCACCCGCTCACTGCTTAGAATGGCCTCTCCTTCCTGAGCCCCTGTACCTCGGCATGGCCTGCACCCACAGGCCCCGGGCCCAGGCAGAGTGCCCA
Source organism: Neotragus pygmaeus (assembly GCA_006410875.1). NCBI lineage: Eukaryota > Metazoa > Chordata > Mammalia > Artiodactyla > Bovidae > Neotragus > Neotragus pygmaeus. The sequence continues at coordinate 656,932 of SJYV01004544.1, read as the reverse complement.
CTGGTGGGTCATGAGGCGACTTTCTTTGACTCACCCAGGCACCCGGAGCGCTCCTCTCGTGGGTACCTTGCAGGGTTAGCGGTCGGGGCCCAGCTGGTTAGAAATGTTTGCTGGGGTGGTGGGTATAGTCTTGGCTTGCTCATGGGCTGCTGCCTCTGCTACTCCTAGTCCCAAATTTTCAGAGACTTCCCCCCTCCCTTCCCCAGACCCCGACTCTGCCTCTCACCCTCTTTCTACCCCGGTCCAGCTTCTCCTGCCCATAGTAGGGAGGGGGCATGAGAACAGGAAGGGGGAAGGCTGGGATTAGAGTGGGGTGGGCTTTTCCTTAGCATCTCAGTCTAGCCCTGGGAGGCAGGGGCTCCGGGAGTTAACTCCTCTGAGGGGCATCTCAGTAGCTGGGAATTGTGGGAAAACTCCCTGTTTTCTGTGTCTTTCCTGAGGCTTAGCATATACAGACCTCGGTTCTTGGTAGTGAGTGCCTTGCCCTCTCTGAGCTATTTGGCCCTCTCCCTTCCCCTTCCACCCAACCATCCCAATTTGCTTCTTCCTTGTGTGCAGCTAGAGAAAGGGAAACCTGGATCTTGGGGTAGGGGAGCATGTCCCCAGACTCAGCCCAGAGTATCTGCAAAAGGCCCCGGCAGTGGGTGGGCTGGATCTCGTGTCTGCTTCCTCCTTCCCTGCCCACCACACTGGTTTCTCTGTTGGGTGCAGGGGTTATGCCCCATTATTGCCCTCTGGGAAAGCTCAGCTCTTCTGCCCCAGGACTTGTTTATTGTATTTTTTTCTGTTTCCTTAAGCTGCCTTTAGCAGGGGAGAGACCNAGTCTTCTGTTTTAGTTGGCTTTCTGTGATACTGCTCGCTTGGGGAAATGCGAGGGCCTTTTATGATGCCTCTTTAAGCTCAGCCGTAAAGACTCATGCAAATGCAGAAGACTCAGGAGACACTGGTTTGATTCCAGGGTCGAGAAGATTCTCTGGAGAAAGAAATGGCAACCCACTCCAGTATTCTTGCTTGGAAAATCTCATGGACAGAGGAGCCTGGCTGGCTACAATCCAAGGGGTCACAAATAGCTGGACACAACTGAGAAACAGATCGTGCATGCATTATTGCCTGGAGGGGATGGAAGTCAAGGTTTCCCACTTGGTTGTTGCTGGCATGGATGAGGGTTAGGCCACAGTTCTCAGTGGGATTTGGTTAGGAGGAGAGCATTTACCATCTGAAAGTTTCTGTCTTGCCCGCATGGGTCCTCTTGTCCTCTGGGTAGAGACAGAATGATTTTGCTGAGATATTTTTTGTCTATATGCTATTCAGCTTCAAGGTGCTATTGTATGAGGCAGAAAGAAAACCCAGAAACTACTGCCATGGGATCCCCTTTTCCCAGGGTTCTTAGCTGGCCTTCCTTCTGCTCCCCACCTTTGAGAATCTTCTTTGGTTGTTGTCTATATAAAGTCTAGGGTTTCCAGTTGTAACTAGGGAGAGGAATAGGGAAACATACAGCTATTACATCTTCCTAGAAGCAGAAGTTAAATGTATTTTGAAACCAGGGAAGAAAACCATACAACACCGGCAGTACAGTTTCCAAAAGAGGAGTTTCGAAAGATGTCACAAAGCAGAGAAACTGGGAGGTGGAAAAATCCTCCAGTGTACCAATACCAAAACCCGATACACAAGCACCTTTCCATTAGGGGATTCTTTTCTTTGGCTGGAGAAATCAAAAGGAATGAGTGAAACTGGAGACTGGGCAATCTATTTGTAAGAGTAAAGTATAATTAGTAAACCCAACAGAGTAAATTAAATTGTGTTGGAGAAGAGATTATAATCATTAAGAGAGCTTGATCTGTTCAAGGTGATGTCCTCAACGGATAGTGCATTTTACCAGCTTCTATTTCTCCTCTTATCCTTAGGAGAATTTTGTTATTTAATTTATCTGGAAAATAGGTTCTGAGAGTTTATATTTACTTACTTTTATTTAATCAGAAACAAATTGGTTATGCAACAAAGGATAAAACAACTGTTTTACTAGTCAAATAAAAATAGTGATATTCTGAGCCAAAATAAAAATAAAATATACATCTTTATGAACTCAGCTTGTTGTCATGCTGGCCTTTGACACAAGTGGGAGAAAGTCTAGATGATCTAGAAGTGAAAGTAAAGTCACTCAGTCGTGTCTGACTCTTTGCATCTCCATGGACTGTATAGCTCACCAGTTTTNCATCTTTATGAACTCAGCTTGTTGTCATGCTGGCCTTTGACACAAGTGGGAGAAAGTCTAGATGATCTAGAAGTGAAAGTAAAGTCACTCAGTCGTGTCTGACTCTTTGCATCTCCATGGACTGTATAGCTCACCAGTTTTCTCCATCTATGGGATTCTCCAGGCAAGAGTACTGGAGTGGGTTGCCATTTCCTTCTCCAGGGGATCTTCCCGACTCAGGGATCAAACCCAGATCTCCCACACTGCAGGCAGATGCTTTACCCTCTGAGCCACCAGGGAAGCCCAGGTGAGCTAGGGCTGGCTGTAATAAAATATCTGGGAGCTTAAGTAAGGGAAATACATGTCCTCACAGTTCTAGAGGTTGAAAGTCTGAGATCAAGAAACCTCTCTCCTTGGTATGCATATGACCATCTCCTCCCCATGTCCTCCCATGGTCTTCTGCATGTGAATATCTGTGTTCTTCTCTGCTTTTCTTCTAAGGATACCAGTCAGGTTGGATTAGGGCCAACTCTAATGACTTCATTTTAGCTTAATTGTCTCAGTAAAGATCTAGTATCCAAATACTGTCATATTCTGATGTAATGGAGATTAGAACTTCAATATATGAATTTGGGGAGGATACAATTTGTCTATAAGTGAGTTAACCCACTTGAGGCCACAACGACATCCCATTTTACCCTCTTGCTCATCGTGGGTACCAGCAGCTTTGTCTGCCTCTGGCATTCCCATTGTGCCTGTACCTTTCCTCATCAAAGTGTTTAATCCTTTCACCTTTTCCAAGTTCTGATTTTTTTTCCAGGTAAGAGATGTCTTAGATGATTTAAAAAAATTATTCACTGTTACCACTGTAGACAGGATCTTTCTAAAGATGCTCATGTGTCCACATGGCTTCTTTCCCTAACATGGTCTGTGGCCCCATCTCAGTTTGCAGGGCCCACCTGGCCTGCCCTCCCTGTCTTTTCTCCTTCTCTCCAACCAGACATTGCTGTGCACTTTGTCCTGCTGCAACCAGGAGGGAGAAGGATGTATCATTGTCTGCACACAATCTCTTGCCCCCTGACTCTGCATTGGACTCAATGGTGTTACAGAGTCAAACATTTTTTTCCAACTGACACAATGTTTACGTTTCCTTATCAGGGTTACCTGCTTCAACTTCTGCTGCCATGGAAGGTGGGCAAGGTGGGCAAATGAAAGGTGGGCAAGCAAGCTTCTTGCATATATCTCATTCTTGTTAATTCCTAGGTAGTTTTCTACCTGGTAAGTTTAGAAGTTTGCCTCCTCCACTACACTGGAAACTGAATGAGGGCCACATAGATGTTCTTATCTGTCTTTATCCTTAAGTGCTTGGCTAAAATGTTGCCATAGAATATGTCTCAACAGTTGCATCTTCAGTACAGCCTGGATATTCTACCTCTAGAAAAATGCAGCAGGACAAANAGATTGATTAGTTTTCTGTGAGTATGGTTTCAGTGTGTCTGCCCTCTGATGCCCTCTTGCAACACCTACCATCTTACTTGGGTTTCTCTTACCTTGGGCGTGGGGTATCTCTTCACGGCTGCTCCAGCAAAGCACAGCCGCTGCTCCTTACCTTGGATGAGGGGTATCTTCTTACCACTGCCGTTCCTGACCTTCCACGTGGGTTAGCTCCTCTAGGCCCTCCTGCTCTTGGGTGGCTCCTCCTAGCTGCCGCCCCTGGCCTTGGGCACGAGGTGGCTACTCCCGGCCGCTGCCCCTGTTAATTTGTTGTAATTTTGATGAGTATTTGGGATCTTTCCAGTTGCTGGTGGTTTTGAATAATGTTTATGTGAACATTCTTGTACTTCTCTCTCTAAGCGTATCTGTGCAATTTCATTGGGGTGTATGCTTAAACATAGAATTGCTAGGTTATAGGATATGCATAGGTTCAGCATTAGCAGCTAAACAGTTTCCCAAATGGCTGTACCAATTTACAGTCCCACCAGCAGTGTATGTGAGCTCCTGTTCCGTGTTCTGACTAACCTGTGGTGTTGCCAGTCTTTTTAATTTTAGTCAGTCTAGAGTGTGAGAAGTGGCGTCTCGTGATTTGAGTTTGTGTTTCCCTCATGACTAGTGAAGTTAAGCATCTTTTCAGGAGTTTATTGGCCATTTGGACTTTCTGTCTTGTGGATTACCTGTCTAAATCTTTTACATATTTTTCTGGTGGGGTTTTTCATTTAAAATAAAGTTCTTTTTATTTGCTGGATATGAGCCCTTTGTAGTTATATTTGGCAGATATCTTCTCTTACTTGGTGGCTTGGCTTTTTAGTCTCTCAAAAGATCTTTTGGTAAACAGAAGTGCTTAATTTTAATACCACTATTTTCCCTTATGGTTAGTGCTTTTTGTATTCTGTTTAGTAAATCTTTACCTACTCTAAGGTCATGAAGATACTCTGCTTATCTTCTAGAAGCTTTACTCTTTTGCCTTTGCCATTGAAATGTATGTTCTGCTAGGAATTTATTTTTGGGTGTAGTGTGAGCTTTTCCGTAGAGATATCAAGTTGACCAGTTATTTATTGAAAAGTCTTTTTTGTCCCTCCAGTGCCCTGTAGTGTTTGTTTTCACGTCTGTTTCATGTCTGTTCTGTTGCTCTGATTTGTCCATTTACCCTTATGCTAATATCACATTGTCTTACTTTCTGTAATTTTATGTGTTGATTTTCGTTATAGAATATTGAATCAGAAGAGTAGCTTCTCCTACTTTTCTTCAAGAATTCCTTGGCTCTTCTTGGTCCTTTGCCATTTCTATATACATTTTTGAATGAGTATGTACATTTTTACAACAGAATTTTGATTGGGATTGCTTTCAGTCTATTCAGTACTGCACACTCATTCTCTCCTTCCCTTACATCTCTTTTTCTCTGATTTAATCTTCCTTAATCTCTCTTGATGATATTTTACAGTTTTCTATGTAGTGGTCTTTGTTAGATTCATTCCTTGGCATTTGATATGATTTGATGGTATTGTAAATAGCATTTTAAATAAAAACAAGATTGGTTTTTGTATTGATGCAGCGTTTATATTGCTCCTGTATTTTAATACTTTAGATTATTTTGGATTGTGCATGTGTACAGTCATCTGCAAGTATATCTGCAAGTGAAGCTTTTATTTTATCCCTTCCTATCTTACAACTTTTTTTCTTACCTAACTGCTGTTTGGGATGCTCCTTTACAGTGAATTGAAGTGATATGTTACTGATTTAAGAGGGAGAGCCTTAAACATTTAACCATTAAGTATGATGTTTGTTGAATATTTTCGGTAGATACTCTTATTAGTTCACTTCTTTTCTGAGTTTCTGTGTTGAATTCTATCAAAATGCTATTTCTGCATTGAGATGTTAATATAATTGTTTTCCTTTGTGTTATTAATATGATGAATTACACTGAGTAAACTTTTCAAATATTAAACCAAATCTGAATTTCTGATTCAAAACTTCATCCTTTTTATAGATTGCTAAATTTGATTCCTAATTTTCTTATTAGGACTTTTTTCCTTCTGTGTTTATGAATGAGAATGGCCTATAATTTTCCTTTCACCAGGTTTTGGTATCAAGTTTATCCTGGCCACTAGTCATAGCTTTAGTTGGACCCCACAAATTTTGATCTGTAGTTTTTTCATTGTCATTTATTTCAGAATATTTTCAAATTTCTCCTTGGATTTCTTCTTTGACCTATGCATTTTTAAGAGATATACTTTTTAATTTATGAACATCAGGGTTTTATGATTATCTTTCTGTTACAGATTTTGGGCTGATTGCACTGCAGTCAGAGAACATAGTTTGTGTTTTGATTCATTTAGATATGTGTTGAAATTTGTTCCATGGCCCAGCAGCTGCGCATTTTGTAAATGTTCTATATACTTGCAAAGAATGTATAGAGAGTAGGTATTAAATGTAGTGTCAATTTCTGCAGTGAAGCCATCTGGAATTTTGATCAGTTCAGTTCAGTCACTCAGTTGTGGCCGACTCTTTGGGACCTCATAGACTGCAGCACAACAGGCCTCCCTGTCCATCACCAACTCCCAGAGTTTACTCAAAACTCATGTCCATTGAGTCAGTGATGCCNCTGGAATTTTGATCAGTTCAGTTCAGTCACTCAGTTGTGGCCGACTCTTTGGGACCTCATAGACTGCAGCACAACAGGCCTCCCTGTCCATCACCAACTCCCAGAGTTTACTCAAAACTCATGTCCATTGAGTCAGTGATGCCATCCAACCATCTCATCAATATGGAGAATATTGACATATTAGAAATATTAAGTGTTCCAATCTCTGAGCATGAATGGCTTTCCATTTATTTAGGCATTCTTGTTTAATTTCTTTCGACAGTTTTGTGTTTCATTGTATAGATCTTATATTTTGTTAAATTTATTCATAAGTATTCTTTTTGATGCTGTTACAAATGGGATTGCTTTCTTATTTTCACTTTTGGATTGTTCATTGCAGATGCGTAGAAATTCAGGTGATTTTTGTATATTCATTTTGTATCCTGAAACCTTGCCAAACTCATTTATTAGCTCTAAGTGTGTGTGTTGGTCTTTGAAAAAAATGTCTGTTTAGGTCTTATGCCTACTTTTAAATTGGGTTGTTTATATTTTTTTCCTCTATTTTTTCTGTTGAAGTATAGTTTTGATTTGAGTTGTGTGAGCTGTTTATATATTTTAGATATTAATCCCTTATTAGTTATATCATTTGCAGATATTTTCTGTCATTCAGTAGGTTCTGCCTTTTCATTTTGTTGATGGCTTCCTTTGCTGTGCAAAGGCTTTTAAGTTTAATCAGGTCACATTTATTTGTTTTTGTTTCTTTTGCCTGAGGAGACAGATACAAAAAACATACTGCAATGATTTATGTCAGAGTGTTCTGCCTCTGTTCTCTTCTAAGAGTTTTATGGTTTCTGGTCTTAGATTTAGGTCTTCAACCTATTTTGAATTTATTTTTTATATTGTGTGAAAAAATGTTCAGATTTCTTTTTTTTTAATTTATTTTATTGCAGTATAGTTGATTTGCAATGTTGTTTTACGCATTTCATTGTTTTACATATACCCGTGCAGTTTTCCCAACACTGCTTATTAAAGAGGCTGTCTTTTCACTGTTGTATATTCTTGTTGGTTTTGTTGTAAATTAATTGACCATAAGTTGTGGATTTATTTCTGGGCTTTCTGTTTCGTTCCATTGACCTATGTGTCTCCGTCCATGTGCCAGGACTGTGCAGTTTTGGTTCCTGTAGTTGTGTAGTGTAGTCTGAATCAGGGAGCGTGATGCCACCGGCTTTGTCCTTTTTTTTTTTTTTTCCCAGGATAGTTGTGGCAGTTCGGGATCTTTTGTGGTTCCATATACATTTTAGGAANTGCAGTTTTGGTTCCTGTAGTTGTGTAGTGTAGTCTGAATCAGGGAGCGTGATGCCACCGGCTTTGTCCTTTTTTTTTTTTTTTCCCAGGATAGTTGTGGCAGTTCGGGATCTTTTGTGGTTCCATATACATTTTAGGAATTTGTTCTAGTTCTGTGAAAAGTGCCATGGCTATTTTGATAGGGATTGCATTAAATCTGTAGATTGTTTTGCGTGTATGGACGTTTTAACTAATCTTCTAATCCAAGGACACAGGATATCTTTCCATTTCTGTGTATCATCCTTAATTTTCTTCATCATTGTTTTATAGTTTTCAGAGTATAGGTCTTTCACCTCCTTGATTAAATTTATTTCTAAGTATTCTTTTAGTGTCTTTGATTTTAGTATCAGGGTAATACTAGCCTCATAGAATGAGTTAGGAAGTGTTCCTTCTATTTTGTGGAAGTTTGTGAAGTATTTGCCAATTTCTGTTTAAATGTTCAATAGAATTTACTAGTGAAGCATCTAGACTTGGGCTTTTCTTTGTTTCCTTCCTTCATCCCTCCCTCATTTTCTTCCTTTTGTATTAAATCACTAATTTGATCTCTTTAATCATTTTAGGTATATCAGATTTTCTGTTTCTTCTTAAGTTAGTTTCTGTTATTTGTGTCCTTCTGAGAATTTGTACATTTCATCTCATTTATGTAGTTTGTTGGCATATAGTTGCTCTTAGTATTTCCATGTAAACCGGTTAATCTCCTTAAAATTGGTAGTTGTTTCCTCTTTCATTCCTGAACATATAGTAATTTGAGTCAATGTAAGTTAGTAACTATTTTCAATATTGTTGGTCTTTTCAAAGAACCAAATTTGATTTTGTTGATTTTTTTTCCTGTTATTTTTCTTTTCTCTATATCACTTATTTTTGCAAGGATCTTTTAAATTTCCTCATGCTTGCTTTGCTTTGGGTTTACTCCATTATTCCCCTAGTTTCTCATGATGGAAGATAAGATAATCTGAGATTGCTCTCCTTTTTAATATAAATGTTTATAGCTGTAAACTTGCAAGCACTGCTTTTGTCTAGTCCCATGAAGCCATTGTTGTTTTCTGTCTTTTTCCTTTCAAGGAAGGGAAAGGTGTCTTTTTTTTTTTTCTGTTGTTTTGGGGTTTGCCTTAATTTGAGTTTGCTTGAAGAATATAACATTTCTGATAATCATTTAGACCTACAGAAATGGTAATTTCCTGTGGTTCACCCTAATACAAATACTCAGAAACGTTTCATTATCTTTCATGACCCTTGAATTATTTTATTTTTACAATCTAAGAAAACAAGCTCAGGAAGAGTCATGGGACTTGGCCAAGATCAGAGTACTGATGTGTATCAGGATAGGCCACACTGTTACTGAAGACCTGCATGTTCTTTGTAAGCTGCAGTGAGCTTTTGATCTAATTGAGGGACAAGTCTACATGAAAATAATTCACTTCTGGCACCGATAATGCCATATCCCCAAAATAGACATTGCAATGATTAATGAACCTGTCATTAGACTAGGCTATTGCTCATGCCTTCAGACACTTACTGAGCCCCTGCTCCGTGCCTGGCGTTCTTTGAGAGAAAGAAGGCATGCACAATAAACACAGCCTGGCGCCTGCTCTATAGCGGTGGGCGGTGGTTAGGACAAATGAGCCAGTAATTATGATACAGTATGATAAATGTTAGATAAGGCCCCAGACCCTCTTAGAAAGGAGAGAGAGGAAGTCCTATCAAGGAAAGTTTCTGTATTTTTGGCTTGCATTTTGAAGGGGAAGGAACTTTCTAGGTAGAAGAGACAGGGAGGAGAAGGAGCTTTCCAGGTAGGAAAGACAGGGAGGAGGAGGAGCTTTCCAGGTAGGAAAGATGCCCAGAAATGTCTGTGGCATAGAGTTCACCCCCGAACAGCACAGGGGCGTAGGGGCCCCTTCACAGTCAAAATTCTTGCATAACTTAAGAGTCAGCCCTCTGTACCCCCAGTTTCCCTGCATCTGTGGATTGTAGCATTTACTATTGAAAAAATTTTCTCATGTAAGTGGACCCATGCAGTTCAAACCTGTATATGTGTGTGTGTAAATAATTACCCCTCTTGCTACCACCTTAGGTTTATTTTCTCCCCATACAGGTGGCATACCTGTATGCCTGTACAGGTATGGGGGAATATCACATGCAAAGCATAGAGAGAGAACACATACATTTGGAGCCTAGAGTGTGCATTGGGCAAAGAAGAAGTTAAGAGAGGAAAGTCGGTGATAGAATAGGAAGTGGGTGTATCATAAATGAGGAGCTGGACTTGGACCTTACAGGCTGTCGGGAAACTTTTGAAGGTTTCTAGAAAGACCTTTGACTGACTTGTCCTGGGTGGATTCGGGAGCCAGCTGCTCTCTTTTGCTGTATGTTCTAGTAGTTCTTTCCTCACCAGTAATAGTCCTCTTTTTTTTTCCCCCTTTGGACTTACAGTTCACTGAAACTTTTTTGACGGAAAGGGACAAACAGTCCAAATGGAGTGGAATTCCGCAACTGCTCCTTAAGCTATATGCAACCAGCCACCTCCACAGTGACTTCGTTGAATGCCAAAACATCCTCAAGGTAACTGTTAGGGGCGTTGGAGGGGCTGCATTCAGGGCCTCCAGGTGATACTAGACATCTGGGTTATTCCTCTTCTTCAGTCTACTTTTTAAAATAGCCTGTGTTTATTGAGTAAGCTGTAGAAAATTTGGGAAGTTCAGAAAAAGTGCAAAGAAGAAAATAAAAATCACCTATAATCTCACCACCCAGAGATAATCACCATTAAGTTCCCAGTGTATATACTTCTGGGTTTTATTCACATTTGTTTTGTCTTAGTACTTGCCTAATTAAGGAGGCCTTGCCCTGGGATTGGGATATATTCTCTTTCAACGGGATTTAAAAGGTCCCATTTTGGTGAGACTTCAAGGAAGTGGCCTTGTGGTTGTTGATAAGTATGACCGACATCTGAAGGTGAAGGGACTTGGAAAGAGGGCAGAGACATCCAGGGCAGTCAGTTCTCAATCTGGAGTGTGTATCAGAGTCACATGGAAGCCTTGTTAATGGTGGGCCCTGCCAGTAGAATTTCTGATTTCATAGGTCAAACTTCATATTGGGAAAGCAAGTCCAACTTTGAATTTAGATTACTGGCTCTAATGTAGCTAAAATCTATTCAAGTTATATTTGATCATAATAAAATATATTTTTCATATGTGAAGTCCTGTTTATTATTTCACATAAATCATTTATAAATATTAATAGGGCCAGATAAGTTTAATCTTTACCTTTCAGAAGAGATGTTTTGTCTACACAGCTTTTTTTGTAAATTGAAAATCATTCCCAAGTAAAAATTTATAAAACGACGTTTGTGTTCTTGATCTTCTCACAGTTTGATTTAGGATAGAAATAATTATAGTGTCTTATGCTTGCTTGAAAACATTTTGTGAAGAATTATACATTATTTCATTTGATTCCTGCAAAATCTCTGAGATATGAGGTAGATGAAAGAGGGAAATTCATATTTGTGAGTGCTTGCTATTTGATCATTTCTTTATGCATTCAACAAATACTTTAAATTTACTATGTACCAGGCATATTTAATTTTTATGATAACTCTGTGAGATGGGTGGTATTAGTAGATTAGTCCAAAATACTTTGATTGCATGTAACAGTAACCCACTCAGATTAGCGAAAAAGATTATTTATTGTCCCACATCTTCAGAAAGCACAGATGTGAATTCAGGGGCCAAATAGAGTTAGGCAGTCTATTTCTTATCTTGACATCTGTGTGTGGCCTCCTATTCTTCCACAGAAGTAAGGCTGTTACCTGAAGAAGAGAAAAGGAGAAAATCCAGATGTCTTCTCCATTTCCTTTCTCAGTTGAGAAAACAGACTCAGCATAATCCACCCACCGTCATGTGATTACCATTATGATAAGCCCAGATTTGTCCTACTCCTGAAACCAGCTTCCATTGATTGTACGGTGTTGCCAGCAGAATTACATTCTAGTTTTATAAATGAGAAAAATGAATCCCAGAGGAAGTAGTTCTCCCACTAATTATGTGACCTTGTACAACTTTGTGATTTTTGTTTTTTAACCTGTAAAATGGATCAAACTATACTCACTTCATTGAATTATTTTAAGGATTAAATGGACTTAAGTATACAAATCCGGTGCTTGTCACGTAATAGGTTATCTGTAAGAGAGAGTTCTGCTTTTTCTTGATGACTGGTACTTGGACCGACATCAACATCACTTGGGTACTTAGGATAAATGCACATTCTCAGCCCAGACCTATTAAATCAGAAACTGCATGTGGGACCCAGCAGTCTGGGTTTTAACATATCCTTCAGGTGATTGGATGCTCACCACTGTATAAGAACTACTGTTCTAGTCCAGTGGGTTCTGTCTTCCCTTGAGGTTCCTAAGAAGATAGCATGATGAGTAGGACCCTGTATTCTTCCTATTCTTTCTCCTGTTTGACCCACAGTAGGTATGCTTTCTTTTGTAAGCACAGGCTCAGGAGTCAGACATCCTAGGTTTAAGTCCTGACTCTGTCACATTACCCTGTTTGACAACTTCTTTGTGTCTTAGTTTCCTTATCTGTAAAATTGGGCCAATACGTTACTGTTACATCATAGAGCTGTGAGGATTAAAAGAGGTAACTTAGGAAGAACCATGCCTGGTACATAATAAGCATTTAATAAGTTAACTTCTACTACGATTACAACTTTTATCATATCAGCTTTTCTGTAAGTTGGCTTTTTTTTTTTTTTGTTCATTGTGGAGGCTGTCTTTGGCCTCATGGGAATTCAAGTTGTGACTAAAATGCAAACTGTTCTTTTGGTGTCCGGTTTGTGTTGGATAGTAAAACTCAGTGTCTCTTGGTATCCTTTTTCACTAGGAAATTTCTCCTCTTCTCTCCATGGAGGCTATGGCATTTGTTACTGAAGAGAGGAAACTTACCCAAGAAACCACTTATCCAAATACTTATATTTTTGACTTGTTTGGAGGTGTTGATGTAAGTCATTGTTTATTATTACTACTGCTATTTAATGGTTTGGGAACTTTCGAAATGGGAATTAGGAAACGTTTTAGAATTTATAGCAAGCATTTCAGAATTTTCTCCTTTAGAAGCTCCATGATATTCACCTGTGTTGAAATACCGTAGCTTTTACATTGAAAGAGTTGATTATGTGAATTGATAATAATATCAACTTTTTTAAGGCGCAAAGTTAATGTTTCGTAGTTCAGCTGTGATTACTAGTTTCTTCTTTGTCCTTCCAGAGATGTAATATATATATGTGTGTGTGTGTGTAAATAGTTACCCTGATTGCCCCCACCTTAGGTTTTTATTCTCCCCACATAGAAGTAGCATATATATACAGGTACCTTGCTTGCTTTTTTCATGTGATTCTATAACTTGGGGGTAGATTCGTTTTAATGTGTGTAAATCTGCCTCATTAACAGCTATATAGTATTCCCGGGTGTGATTATACCATTATTTACCCAGGACTTAGTTGATAGACATTTAGCTTTCTCAACACCTTTCCTGTAACAAACAAGGTTGCAGTGAAAGTTTTTGTACATGTAAGTACTGTATACTTTCAGGATCAAAGCATATATCTTTTATTGTTTATAAACTTACCAATTTATGTACCTAAAAGACTTTTATCAACTTAAATCCCCAGTAACAAAGAAGAAGAGTGTCTTTTTATCCACTCCATCACCAACATAGTTGTGTGTATGTGTATTTTTATGGACTTTGTTATTGAGGTATAACTTGCATACAGTGAAGTATGTCAGTAACGATGAGAAAATAAATTCACCTTTGCCACCCAAACCATGAAATAGAATGTTACCAACACATAGTAGCCTCCTTCACTAAGCAATATGTTTAAGTATTTTAAATATTTGCTAAGCAGATATGAGAAAAATATTTCTTCATAGCTTTTTTAAGTTTTACTGAGATATAGTTCACATCATATAATTCACCCATTTAAAGTGTACAATTCATTAGTTTTTAGTGTATTTGTAGATATGTGAAACCACCACCACAGTCACTCTAGAACATTTTTATCACCCATAAAAGAAACTCCATATGTTTAAGCTATCACTATCCCACTCCTCCAACCAGCAGCCCCATCATAGGCAACTGTTATTCCACTTTGTCTTTGTAGATAACCTTGTCTTGGACATTTCATATGAACAGAGTCACATAATATATGATCTTTTGTTATTGGTATGTTTCACTTAGTTTAATGTTGTCAAGGTTCATCTCCATTATAGCATGTTTCAGCACTTTATTCTATTTTATGATTGAATAATACTCTACTATTTGGATATACCACATTTTGTATGTTCATTTGTCAATTAGTGGACACTTGGGCTGTTTCTACCTTTTGACTATTACAAATAATGCTGCTCTTAACATTTGTGTACAAGTTTGTGTGTAGAAATATCTTTCCATTAATCTTGGGTATATACCTAGAAGTGGGGTTGATGGGTCATATAGTAGCTCTTGTATTTAATTCTTTGAGGATTTATCAGACTGTTTTCCAAAGCAGCTGCACCATTTTACATACCCACCAGCAATGCAGAAGGATTCTAATTTTTCCACATCCTCTTCAACACTGGCTATTCTCTCTACTTTTGATTATCGCCATCCTACTGGGTGTGAAGTGTTACTTCATTGTGGTTTTGATTTGCATTTTCCTGTTGCCGAATGCTGTTGAACATTATTTTATGTGCTTCTAAGTCATTTGTTTTTCTTCTTTGGAAAATATTGTTATTATGAATTCTGAGAGCCTTTTATATAATCTCTATAGTTTTAAAATTTTGTATCTTTCAATGAGTGGAATTGAATATCTTTTCATGTGTTTATAAGTAGTTCCTTTTTTGTGTGTGTTTGTTTATTAGGCCCTTCTCTTATTGATTTTTGTCTTAGTTCAGGCTGCTATAGCAAAATCCACAGATTGAGTAGTTTATGAACAACAGATTCATTTCTCAAAGTTCTAGAGGCTGGGAAGTCCAAATTCATGGCACTGGCAGATTTGGTGTCTCGTGGAGATCCTCTTCTGGGTTGCAGACTGCCAGCTCCTCCCTGTGTCCACACATGATGGAGGGGCTGGGGAGTCTCGGGACCCTCTTTCATAAGGTGTAACACCATTCATGGGCGCTCTGCCCTCATAACCTAATCACTCCAAAGGCCCCACCTCCTAATGCTATCACAGTGGGCAGTAAGATTTAGCGTGATTTTCAGGAGACACTAACGTGCAGATTATAGTAACTTGTAAGTACTCAGTTTTTAAAGGTCCTTTGTCATAAGTGTTCTATTTCTTTCCCTAGTTTGAAAATTGAATTTTGACTTTGTTTATGATACATTTTAATGTGGAACTTTTTAAGTTTACTTTTTAAGTTGTTTACTTTTTAGGTTGTCAGACTGATCAGTCTTTCCATTCATGGGTTCAGAGTTTTTCTTTGCCCATTGTTGAATTATAAACTATGTCTTTATTTCCATCTGATACTTCAAAGTTTTATCATGTATGATTAATTTTTGCACCGCTTGAAATTTATCTTTATGTAATGAGTGAGGGTACTGGGATCCTGCTGCTTTTCTCTCAGATATCTGTCCTTTCCCCTGTTACTGGGAGCATGAGGGAGGCTTTCAGGGTGTTGTGGTTGTGTTGTATCTTGATGTGGGTGTTGATTGTGTTCAATGAGATGCACTTTGTAAAAACTGGAGCTGTGTGTTTACTATTTATACTCTTTGCTCTATCATGTTTTTCAGTTCAGTTCAGTCACTCAGTCATTTCCAGCTCTTGCGACCCCATGGACTGCAGCACGCCAGGCCTCCCTGTCCATCACCAACTCCCGGAGTTTACTTAAACTCATGTCCATTGAGTCAGTGATGCCATCCAACCATTTTAACCTCTGTCATCCCCTTCTCCTCCCACCTTCTATCTTTCCCAGCATCGGGGTCTTTTCAAATGAGTCAGCTCTTCATATCAGGTGGCCAAAGTATTGGAGTTTCAGCTCAACTTCAGTCCTTCCTATGAATATTTAGGACTGATTTCCGTTAGGATGGACTGGTTGGGTCTCCTTACAGTCCCAAAGACTCTCAAGAGTCTTCTCCAACACCACAGTTCAAAAGCATCAGTTCTTCAGTGCTCAGCTTTCTTTATACTCCAACTCTCATATCCATACATGACTATAGGAAAGACCATAGTCTTGACTAGACAGACCTTTATTGGCAAAGTAATGTCTCTGCTTTTTAATATACTGTCTAGGTTGGCCATAACTTTGCTTCCAAGGGGTAAGCGTCTTTTAATTTCATAGCTGCAGTCACCATCTGCAGTGATTTTGGAGCCCAAAAAAATAAAGTCTGTCACTGTTTCCCCATCTATTTGGTATGAAGTGATGGGACCAAATGTCACGATCTTAGTTTTTTGAATATTGAGCTTTAAACCAACTTTTCACTCTCCTCTTTCACTTTCATCAAGAGGCTCTTTAGTTCTTCACTTTCTGCCATAAGGGTGGTGTCATCTGCATATCTGAGGTTATTGATATTTCTCCTGGCAGTGTTGATTCCAGCTTGTGCTTCATCTAGAGCCCAGCGTTTCTCATGATGTACTCTGCATATAAGTTAAATAAACAGAGTAACAATATACAGCCTTGACGTACTCCTTTTCCTGTTCGGAACCAGTCTGTTCCGTGTCCACTTCTAATTGTTGCTTCCTGACCTGCATATAGGTTTCTCAAGAGGCAGTTCAGGTGGTCTGATATTCCCATCTCTTTCAGAATTTTCCAGTTTATTGTGATCCACACAGTCAAAGGCTTTGGCATAGTCAGTAAAGCAGAAATAGGTGTTTTTCTGAAACTCTCTTGCTTTTTCCATGATCCAGCGGATGTTGGCAATTTGATCTCTGGTTCCTCTGCCTTTTCTAAAACCAGCTTGGACATGTGGAAGTTTGCTGTTCACATATTATTGAAGCCTGGCTTGGAGAATTTTGAGCATTACTTGACTAGTGTGTGAGATGAGTGCAATTGTGCGGTAGTTTGAGCATTCTTTGGCATTGCCCTTGTTTGGGACTGGAATGAAAATTGACCTTTTCCAGTCCTGTGGCCACTGCTGAGTTTTCCAAATTTGCTGGCATATTGACTGCAGCACTTTCATAGCATCATCGTTTAGGATTTGAAATAGTTAAACTGGAATTCCATCACCTCCACTTGGTTCATTTATAGTGATGCTTCCTAAGGCCCACTTGACTTCACATTCCAAGATGTCTGATTCTAGATGAGTGATCACACCATTGTGATTATCTGGATCGTGAAGCTCTTTTTTGTACAGTTCTTCTGTGTATTCTTGCCACCTCTTCTTAATATCTTCTGCTTCTGTTAGGTCCATAGCATTTCTATCCTATATTGAGCCCATCTTTGCATGGAATGTTCCCTTGGAATCTCTAATTTTCTTGAAGAGATCTCTAGTCTTTCCCATTCTATTGTTTTCCTCTTATTTCTTTGCACTGGTCACTGAAGAAGGCTTTCTTATCTCTCCTTGCTATTCTTTGGAACTCTGCATTCAAATGGATGTATCTTTCCTTTTCTCCTTTGCTTTTCGCTTCCCTTCTTTTCACAGCTATTTGTAAGGCCTCCTCAGATAGCCAATTTGCTTTTTTGCCTTTCTTTTTCTTGGGGATGGTCTTGATCCCTGTCTCCTGTACAATGTCACGAACCTCATTCCATAGTTCATCAGACACTCTATCTATCAGATCTAGTCCTTTAAATCTATTTCTCACTTCCACTGTATAATCATAAGGGATTTGATTTAGGTCATACCTGAATGGTCTAGTGGTTTTCCCTACTTTCTTCAATTTCAGTCTGATTTTGGCAATAAGGATTTCATGTCTGAGGCACAGTCAGCTCCTGGTCTTGTTTTTGCTGACTGTATAGAACTTCTCCATCTTCGGCTGCAAGGAATATAATCAGTCTGTTTTCGGTATTGACCATCTGGTGATGTCCATGTGTAGTGTCTCCTCTTGTGTTGTTGGAAAAGGGTGTTTGCTATCATGTTATTACTTCAATTTGAAAAAACATTTCCTTTCCTTAAAGATGCCATTTTCCCCAAAGCAAAATTTCAGTGTTGAACATTTACATCCATAGCATGAGTCATAGACTGTATTCCTTCAGCTGTTGCTCACCATTTCCTCTTTAGCAATCCCAGCAGTCCTGTCACATTTACTTACTGGCCAGTTTGAAGGGCCGTTACTTCTGAATCGTTCATCAAAGAATTTGCTTAATAGAAACCAGTGTGTTCCTGGGAGGAAAAAGAAGATAGGAGTATTTAGCCTGTTGTCTTATTTGCAGTGGGAATGAGGCTTTTCTGTTGCAGGTACATGTCCCATCTTAGGACATCTTCGGATCATTAGTTCTTGATTTTGTGGAGTTTTTCTTCCCTGCTTTGAGTTAGGTTAGCTTCTCCAAGAATCTGTTTACAGTCTGTTTACAGATAGAGGCTTTTGCTTGGATCATTTTGTTCTTCACTAACCATTATTTGGGTGCATTTCTTCTTGCTGAATACTCTTGTCATCTTGCTTTTAAAAGTACCTTTCAAAGTTCTGTATTTCTTCCTCTGCCAATCCACAGAAAGGCTCCAGAGTAATTCCCTTTTCAACATGCTGCCTAATGCTTAGTTGAAGTGGAATGGTGGCTAGACCATTCCTTGTCAACTTGAACAAACCCCTAATGTAACACTTGAAAGTGTATCTTAGAGTTAGTAAAGTTAGATGTCAGTAGGATCAAGTAGGCATATAGTGAAGCAGGCCCAGGGTAAGATGATCTACATAAATTAAATGACTGCAGAGACTGAGATGAACTGGAGAGTGCATGCCTGCTTTTATGGAGAAATGACTTCCATTTCTGTTGACCTTTGCCCTCAGGGATGTAGGAAATCTAGATTCGTAAGTAGAATCCCAGCTTTTTAGTAGATGTGGACCACATGAATTACGTCTGTGGCCAGGTATGATCTGTGCTTGGCATTCAAGGACTTTTAATTTGTCCATTGACATAGTACATCATCTATTTGAAGACAGTTTATTTTAAATATAATAATCTATGCAGGATGAGCTCCTCATACTCTCCTGGGATGACTGAAAAACAGGGCATCTCTTTGAAAAGCTTTTGTATAGAACATCTCAGAATCTTAAAGATCGTTACTGATTTTGCTCTGTTTGTGTTTATGTAAGTCTCTTCTGAGGACATAAGTCAAAATGAGATAAAGCTTTGTATACAAAAATGCTTAGTGTGACATTACATATAATAGTTAAAAATATTCATCAGGAGGAAGGTAGTTTTTCTTTTCCATAAGGTCAGTGGTGATATCGTTGATATTCTCTGTTATTTTCTATTCTCTGCTAAATTAGTTTCCATTCTAATCCTTATTGTTTCTTTTCTTTTGCTTGCTTTGGGGTTGGCTTACACCTCTTTTTTGCATTTTTACTGAAGTACAGTTGCTGTACAATGTTATATAAGTTACAAATGTACAGCATAGTGATTCACAGTTTTTAAAGATTATGCTCCATATTTAGTTATTATAAATATTGGCTATCTTCCCCCTGTTTTATAATGCATTTGTGTAGCCTGTGTTACACTCAGTAGTTTGTACTTCCCCCGCTTTTATGTTGCCCCTTCCCACAGCTGGTAACTACTAGTTTGTTCTCTGTATCTGTGAGTTTGCTTCTATTTTTTTTACTATAGTCACTATTTTGTTTTTTAGATTCCACATACAAGTGATATTCATATAGTGTTTGTCTTTCTCTGTTTTATTTCATTTAGCATAATGTCCTCCAAGTCTGTTCATATCACTGCAAATGGCAAACTTTTGTTCTTTTTTTATAGCCGAGTAGTATTCTTCTGTGTGTGTGTGTATTCCACGTGTGCTTTAGTAGAACATGTTTTCTGCTCTCGCTGGGCAGAATTTTATAGCTATCTGTTATAGCTATCTGTTAGAGCTTATTGGTTTATCGTGTTCAGGTCTTCTGTTTGGTGATACCTCATTTTCTATCCATTATTGAAAGTAGAGTATTATTTTGTCCAACTACTGTTTTTGACTTGTCTGTTTCCTTCAGTTCTGTCAGTTTTTGCATCATGTATTTTGAGACTCTGTTGTTAGATGCATATATGTTTATTATTGTTATATCTTTTCCACTGGATTGACCCTTTTATCATTGTGAGCTCTCTTTCAATAAAATGTGTGTTTTTTTCAGAATGAGCTTTTAAATGCATATTTATTATAAACAATTTAAACAGTTATGAAGTGAAAGTGTTAGTCACTCAGTCATATCTGACTCTTTGCAACCTCATGAACTATAGCCCACCAGTCTCCTCTGTCCACAAGACTCTCTAGGCAAGAATAGTGGAGTGGATTGCCATTCCCTTCTCAGGGGATCTTCCTGACCCAGGAATCCAACCTGGGTCTCCCACATTGCAGGGAGAATTCTTTACTGTCTGAGTCACCAGGGAAGCCCTTCGGTATGTAAAATGATAAATGAATGCATATCCTCTCCAGCCCCCTGTGGAAATCAGTATTAACAGTTTATGATGTATCTTTTGTGATTCTTTTTATAAACTTGTGGTTGTAAAAGAACATAAATATTCTAAAGCAAGAGTAATCATTGTTATAATGTTCTGCAGCTTTTAAAAAATTGAAGCCATATTGGATCCCAGAGGTTNTGAAAGTAGAGTATTATTTTGTCCAACTACTGTTTTTGACTTGTCTGTTTCCTTCAGTTCTGTCAGTTTTTGCATCATGTATTTTGAGACTCTGTTGTTAGATGCATATATGTTTATTATTGTTATATCTTTTCCACTGGATTGACCCTTTTATCATTGTGAGCTCTCTTTCAATAAAATGTGTGTTTTTTTCAGAATGAGCTTTTAAATGCATATTTATTATAAACAATTTAAACAGTTATGAAGTGAAAGTGTTAGTCACTCAGTCATATCTGACTCTTTGCAACCTCATGAACTATAGCCCACCAGTCTCCTCTGTCCACAAGACTCTCTAGGCAAGAATAGTGGAGTGGATTGCCATTCCCTTCTCAGGGGATCTTCCTGACCCAGGAATCCAACCTGGGTCTCCCACATTGCAGGGAGAATTCTTTACTGTCTGAGTCACCAGGGAAGCCCTTCGGTATGTAAAATGATAAATGAATGCATATCCTCTCCAGCCCCCTGTGGAAATCAGTATTAACAGTTTATGATGTATCTTTTGTGATTCTTTTTATAAACTTGTGGTTGTAAAAGAACATAAATATTCTAAAGCAAGAGTAATCATTGTTATAATGTTCTGCAGCTTTTAAAAAATTGAAGCCATATTGGATCCCAGAGGTTAACTAATCTAACATTCTTTTGAAATGAGAGTTGAGACCACGGTGGGACCCTGATTTGCCCAAGCTTACATGGAAAATAGATGGCTGAGTTGTGACTAGAACCCAGGTTTCCTGACTCTTGGTACAGTGCTCATTTCCTTGAACTTCACTGCCTTCTCCCTGTATTGGGAACAAAAGGGTCTTGCAGTACCATGACAAATATTTGGGCCATGAGTTATCACAGCAAAGATTGTTTTATAAGTTGTGCTTTGAATTTTGAAGATTTTATCCTTTTTTTTTTTTTTAATAGCTCCTTGTAGAAATTCTTATGAGGCCTACAATTTCTATTCGGGGACAGAAGCTGAAAAGTAAGTATACTCAGCAGCTACTGGTGCTCATTTCCTAACCTGCTATTGTGGTGATTCCCAGGAGTGTCTCTTCTTTCCCTTCACACTGAGGACATGCCTTTCATTCAGCTGTAGAACATTCTCCGCCTAACTGCTCTCTTTATTATATACTCGGTAGAAAATACAAATCTGGTGCTTTAAATCAAAAAGTGTGAAAACTACTGGACTAAAAGAATTGCATCTTTATAATTTCTAACAGTCTTTGGGTTCAGCTTTTATGTTTTCTTTGCAAATTCTTATTTCTCATATCATTAATTGAGAGAGTAAGGAAAAAACTGGGACGATCATTTATTTTTTTTAAATTATTATCTTGTTTTTGTTGTTATGAGGTTATTCATGCTCTTTGTAAAAAGTTCCGTTACTACCAGAATGTGTATGGTGAAAAGTCAGAGTGTTAAGATAGCAGATAATTTCTTGAATTGGGTGGTGGATATATGGGTATTGTCCTATTGTTAGTCTTTATAACTTACACATGTTGCAAATACTATTTTTAGGTAGTCCTTTTATAATTTTTTAAAAAATTGTAAGTACACTTACTTTGACATTACAAGCCAGGGATCAGTTAACATATGATGAATGTTTACTACAAACATCAGTTTTTTGGGGTTTTTTTAATGAAAAATTTTTCTTCTAAATAAAATCAACATGACATAGTATATAAGGAAGGCCTTGTTTATATGTGCAGGAGCAGTTAAGAGGATTTATATCCATCTTTGATATTGTACCTTTGTATCCTGTCTAAATTGACTCTTCATGTCCTTCCTTGTAGCAAGTAGCATCTTGTACTTATTTATTCTCTCTTCCCCTCTAAATTTATAAGTTCTATGAGGCTTTGTCTTTTTTTTTTTTCTGTGCTAACCTCTGTATATTCTGTATCTGTTCTAGAGTGGATGCAAAATAAATATTTGATGAGTGAATTCCAATTCCCTTTGAAAATGAAGGTCTAGAAGTACTGAAATAACACTGATTTGGTGTTCCAGCCTGCTCTGAAGTCATGAAATAAACCAAAAGCCCCCTTAGGTTGAAAAGCGGTGGTGAGGGATATAGGGATATCTCCATGGTCTCAAAATTATGTCAGTTAGCCCTCTGGTCAGTCTAGCTTGGCAGGGCTGCCCACTGGAATTGTGAAGAGAAGCACTAACATTTTAGAGTTTGTGGCAGCATGGGAATGAATGTGAACAGTTTTTAAAAGTAAAAAATGATGCCACACAAAACACTTTATCCATGGTTCATACTCAGCTTTATTATCTCCTGCTTTTGAGGTCATGAAAACTTGTTTTCCATTTTGTCATGCTCTTTAACTAGTTCTTTATTAGCGTCAGTAGTTTAGGGATTAAAAGCCTTTTATTTAGCACAAATAATAGAACAGAACACTTTGAGTCTGGAGTAAAAATGACTTCCTTGTTTGCTGTTAATAGAATTTTCATTGGAGATTTATAACAACAATCCTGGTGCTGATACTTTAGTTTTAGTGGATTCTTAACAGTTCCGTTTTTGGAAAAGTGTTTTAGGGAACCAGTTCAACATAAGCATAAAATTAAGGCTGTATATTACATTGTTTCTAGCCTATTTAAATAGCACAAGTAGAAAAAAGAAAAGCTGGATATGATTTTAAGCAAGCTACAAAGGGAACATGGCTTATTAAGTGGTAACACCGCAACAGGTTGAAATTACGAAGACTGTGGAACCTAATAAGCATAATAGTATATCAGACCAAAAAGCTATATACAAATTGGTTAATAGGTTCTGATAGGCATCCTGAAACCTGGATAAATAAGGACTGGAAGGAGGTATGCTGAAAGGAAAATAATCATTTTGGGATTATGAGGAACAATTCTTATGTTCAAAAATTTGATTCTGTTGTACTCTCTTTCCAATGAGAAAAATAACCACTTGTTCCCCTTTCACTTTCAGTAAGTGATGAAATGTCCAAGGACTGTTTGAGCATCTTGTATAATACCTGTGTCTGTGTAAGTACCCCTGCCACTGGGACCTCATTTATCTCCCTACCAGATCTGCATTGCTTGAGGAAGGAAGATTTGAATGGGGGTGGTAGACATGACAGCTATCTTCACACATTGGAGAATTGGACTTATGGACTTATGTGTGCCCGAGAACGAGAACCAACAGGTAGAAATTGTGGGGTGGCAAAATTTCATAGTAATTGTTAAGAACCATGGCTGATTGAACAGCTACTGAACTCCTCTAGCCCTGGAGGAGTCCAAGCAGAGACTGAACAAATACTTGTTAAATGGATGCAAGCATTGGAAGAGTGTCTAGAACCTTTTAGGATTTCTTTAAGCTCTACTGTGCCTACTCCTTCATTTTTATTGTCAGAAAACAGAACAAGAACCAGAAGGCCCACCTTTGTTGAGCAGGACGCTCATCTAGGTTGATCACTGAGTGAGTGAGAAAGGATGGTAAATAGAAGAAGCAGTTTGGTAGAGAGGGCATAGCACTTAGTGCTGGACGTTGACTCGGGGTTCTGGCTCTTGTCTTCTTGCTTATTCATTCTCCCTTTGCTTCAGTTTCATTTCTTAGTAGAGTATGGTTAGTAATCATACTAATAACACCATAGGGTTCTTGTGAGGATTAAATGAGATGATAGATGTGAAAGCACTTTGTAAAGCAATATACAGTGTTAATTTTTGTAAGACACAGTACCTGTCTTTGGGCGCTTATGTGGTGAACTGTAAAGAGTGAATCATATACAATAGAAGGAAATAGATGCTGTTGTAGAAGTGAAACCTATATGCAGTCAAAGCCCAAAGGAATATTTAATTTCATTGCTTGCCTCATTCAAAGAAAGATTTCAGGTACCTTGTTAGGAGCATGTAAAATCTACCAAGATCATTAATTTAGAAGCAGGTGTCCAGGAATTGGGCTGAACATAAATCATCTGTACCATGAATTGGGGTGCAAATTTGGGTTTAAGCGTCTTAGCAACCAACACAAATAGGGATATATGTTTCAATGCTTAACACAGTTAAGCATCTATTATAACAATGCTCTGCAATAGAAATATAACACAGAACACTCAGGTTCTTTTTATTTTACCTTTAGGAATAACGTGTTTATTAGTTCAGGGTTGATATCCTAAGGTAAAAATCAGCATCCACAAAGATCTTGACAACATACATGATAGACCATTTGAATAAAAAGAATTAAAAAGGGGTAAGCTTTGGATATAACTATAAACATACAGGAAATAAAAAGAGGTCCTGAGCAAGGGAGGTATGTCTTCAGTTCAGTTCAGTTCAGTCACTCAGTCGTGTCTGACTCTTAGCGACCCCATGAATTGGAGCATGCCAGGCCTCCCTGTCCATCACCAATACCTGTAGTTCACCCAAACCCATGTCTGTCGAGTTGGTGATGCCATCCAGCCATCTCATCCTCTGTCGTCCCCTTCTCCTCCTGCCCCCAATCCCTCCCAGCATCAGTCTTTTACAGTGAGTCAACTCTTTGCATGAGGTGGCCAAAGTAGTGGAGTTTCAGCTTTAGCATCATTCCTTCCAAAGAAATCCCAGGGCTGATCTCCTTTAGAATGGACTGGTTGGATCTCCTTGCAGTCCAAGGGACTCTCAAGAGTCTTCTCCAACACCACAGTTCAAAAGCATCAATTCTTTGGCACTCAGCTTTCTTCACAGTCCAACTCTCCCATCCATACATGACCACTGGAAAAACCATAGCCTTGACTAGACGGACCTTAATGAGCAAAGTAATGTCTCTGNCCACAGTTCAAAAGCATCAATTCTTTGGCACTCAGCCTTCTTCACAGTCCAACTCTCACATCCATACATGACCACAGAAAAAACCATAGCCTTGACTAGACGGACCATAGTCGGCAAAGTAATGTCTCTGCTTTTGGTTATCTGTACTTATTTGAAAAGCTTGATATTGACCACAATCTCTGACTCATGAATTTAATATTACACTATTTCGGTGTTATTATTTAAAAGTGAGTATGTTAATAAAATTTTAGAGGTGTCTATTTTTTCATCACTTTCGGAGGAGATTCAAGAGGTAAAAAACCACCAGTGGATCTTCCCAACCCAGAAACCAAACCAGGGTCTTCTGCATTGCAGGCAGATTCTTTACCAACTAAACTATCAGGGAAGCCCATTTAGAAATACTCTACTATTGGAGTTCCTAATCTCTACAGTCAGTAAAACATATCCTCAGTGGAAAAGTTTTCAACATTTGTAACTCAGACAAATATGTCAATTAAAATACAAATTCATCTGGACAACAAAAAGAAACCTAAGATAATGGTGAGAGTCTATTTAAGATGTGCCCCTCCTGGGAGATAATAATCATATTGTCATATCAGGCAGTTGCTGTATTTGTCACGATTTGAATTACAGTATTTATAGGGTATAATATTATAGTTCAGATCGAAATATGTGANAAAAAGAAACCTAAGATAATGGTGAGAGTCTATTTAAGATGTGCCCCTCCTGGGAGATAATAATCATATTGTCATATCAGGCAGTTGCTGTATTTGTCACGATTTGAATTACAGTATTTATAGGGTATAATATTATAGTTCAGATCGAAATATGTGAAAATATGTGGCTGTTCACTGAATGAAGACATAATATTCAATAGTATAAACAATAAAATGAAATAAGAATAGAATTAAGTGCATTTCCTTGCTAATAGAACTATTTAAAATAATTTGATTTTCCTTATGCTTAAAACATATAACATTTGTTATATGCATAAAATTAATCTGATAGAAGAAGAATAATATTTGATCAAAATATTTCACCCTTTTTATAAAACATCAAAACATTTAAAACTTCTCTGAAAAAAAACAATGTAATAGACATTTTAATTTCAAATGAATATAGTCTTATATTTCCCATGTTCACAGTCACAAAAATATTCATTACTTCCTTAAGCCTTTGGGCATTGCTTCTCCTCTTTGTAATTTAACTTCAGAGTTACTTTTTACTTGTACAATCTTCTATTTAGTCAAAGGGGGTTTTCATTTTAACTTTCCCTTTCTTGGTATACTGTCATGTATGAATCACAAATTGTTTTTGTAAACTATGCAGATATATGTNAAAAAAAACAATGTAATAGACATTTTAATTTCAAATGAATATAGTCTTATATTTCCCATGTTCACAGTCACAAAAATATTCATTACTTCCTTAAGCCTTTGGGCATTGCTTCTCCTCTTTGTAATTTAACTTCAGAGTTACTTTTTACTTGTACAATCTTCTATTTAGTCAAAGGGGGTTTTCATTTTAACTTTCCCTTTCTTGGTATACTGTCATGTATGAATCACAAATTGTTTTTGTAAACTATGCAGATATATGTAGATTTTTAATGCCAAATGTATCATTATAATTATCATCATTATCTTAATATTTGATTTATCTAAGCAACTGAAGTGGATACTTTGGTACATTGTTTAGATGCCATCTTCTGTACCTCTTTCAGGAATAAAATGCTCCTCCTTCAACCCCTATATTGGATGTATTGATGGTTAAGAATCATCAGCTGAGTTATCAAGTATGGCCTTAGCTGTTACCAGGTCTCAGTTCAACTTCTCTGCCTAACTTATCACCAGACTATCCAAAAGGCAAAATTTCTCATCTGTTCCTCAAAAATATCTATGAAATTGTGTTTGTTCTGTTCTATGAGTCTAGTGAAGATTGGTGTTCTTAAACCCAGCATAATGTTCACCTTTGTTCTGGTCAGTGATACAACTGACTAGAAATTTATATTGACATTACACCATCAAGGTTTGAATGAAGCCCTTCTGGGGTCAAAATGGTCTTCTGTGTGTCTAAGATATTTGTTTTAGCAACATGGCTGATGACAGCAAAAATAACCCATCAATAGAAGCAGCTGGCTTCACCGCTTAAATGATTATCCTGAATCACCTATACCAAATCAATGCTGGCAATCTACATTTGCTAACTTGTCACACAGCATTCACTGTTTGGACATTTGCTGAGCTGAAGGAGAATTATTCATTATTCTGCTAAGTGGCTGGATGATGGCTCTAAAGCCATCATCTGTAAGTCCATGTGTTTTGAGTGTTTCTCTGTCTAGCCTCCCCTGGGTTGTTTTGCTATTCTTGATATGAGATAAACTTGCCATGAGTATCTTCCAAGCAATGGACAGGAAGACTCTGGAGCTAGGAGAGTTACTCTGCTCAGAAAGCTCAGAAGATTAAGTGAACATTTTCCATAACACCTACCACCAAAATCTTAAATCAGTGGTGGAAAAAGATGGTCCTAGAACTGTTTTTTTTTTTTTTAACTGCCCATTTAATAGTGAAAGACTTATTAATGATAACAATCATGTAGTAATGCCTTTGAAATGAAAGAATATTATATAGACCATTTAAGTGTATAGACATAGAAGTGTTTTATGTCATTAGTTTTTAAAATCAGTACTTTTTAAATAAAAACAAGGACTACAAATCTGTCAAATTTTTGAAAAGCATAAAAACAAAATTAATGAGAGAAAAGAATTCCAGGTCTGGGACTAATCCCACTTTTATCCCAGTTTGTAGACTTAGTGACTCCTGCCTCCCTTACCTCCCCCATTCCCAGCTGAGGAGAAAGGTCCTAACACTGGCTCTACTTTGAAGATGATCACAGCTACTTATCCAGACTTTAGGGAGACATAAAATAAAGAAACCAGATGTCTTTCATGGTATTTACTGCTCCGTGTGATAGTGATGATTACTTGAATTACTACTACTTTCCAATCAAAAAAGAACTCAACTTTATCCTATGAAAAGTTCACAACATGAAGACATTGCCTAAAAATCTCTTTTCCTATTGTTTTGTGTCTACCTGAATTATCTTTGATGCTAGCTGAGACTCACATTTACATAAGAGCCAAAAACCATCGAAGTGTTTCCCAGGCTCTTCACATTCTAACATAGGATTACCACCTCACTCATCCTTGCCCATCAGAGGAACAACAACAAAAAACTCAGCACAAATCTCACCCTATACAAAGCTCACACAAACTACTTACACAACCCCCTGGACCTACCTTAGGAGGGAAGAAACCAGAAGGAAAAAAGAATTCAACCTTGAAGCCTGGGAAAAGGAGACATCAAACACAATAAGTAAAAAGTAATAATGAAATGTCCCACTTGTACATCTCTCCTTTGGCCAATTTTGTTAGTAAGTGGGGAAGTTCAATGACTATAGTCTAAATGATTGATGAGTAGGAGCTAGACTTACTCAGGAAAAGGTTTATTACTCAAACCATGAAGTAAACCTCTGAAACAGAGGTTCCAGCCAAATATAAGGGGAATCTAGACTTGGTAAGACTAAGGATGACATCAGTTGCAGTTGAAATATACAACTATAGGTATATAATGCTGCTCAGACATAGCAGTGGGGACTGTAGTTCATCCCACCAAATATCAGCTTGTAAAGATTCCAGGAAAAACAACTGCCCAGAATTATGGAGAACATAATTTTCTATCATATTATACAAATAGTGTTTCCATGGAAAATAAGGGGTCAGAGTATACCAATGCTCTAGGGGCTTCCTGTCATTCCTCTGCTGCTAAATAAATCATTCATTCTCCAGGTACTAAAAGTGTTGGCAGCTGACAGTTAACAGATGAGCCCCTCTCCTGGAATTATCCTCCCATCTGAAGAAATTTTTCTTGCCCTAGTTTATCTCTTACCTAAGAAGCCATCATCTAATTACTGGTTAATGCAAAGGATGTAAGGTCAATTTCCTTGCTCAGTATAAGACAAATCTGCAGGATCATCCCCATCCCAAAGCTCTGAGTTTGATTAGCTGGGATCATTGTCGGAAGTGAATCTCAGTTCAAATTCTTGTTCTGCCTATTCTGCTTTTTATACTCTTCTCCATTGTCCTTCAAAAGAGCACTTCCCAATTAATCTCCTGGAAATAAACATATGTCTTACATTCTATTTCCCAGGGTACCCAACTTCAAACCACATTTTTTTTTAATATTCTAACTTTTAAAATTGTGAAAATTCTGATAGATTCATATATTCTGGTAAAAAATAGGAAATATAATTTTTTATTTACCAAAATAATGTGAGACAATTGTTCATGATCAATATGTACTTGCATTGAATTAACCCATCTCTCAGATCACTAACTTCTTATCAGAGGTATTGGAATAGAGAGATTTAAAAAAAAAAATGTGGTAGTAAATGTCCTTGTACACATTGATGGAATATATTTATTTAGTTTTTTAATACCCAGAGGTTATTTCCATGTGTCATCTAGTTAAGTAAGTCATAAATCATGGGTTAGATCATTTTTTCAAATTCTGGAATATAATTGAAATTTTGCTCCCTAACTATAGCAGTCAGTATTGGTTTCCTTTTTAATATTTTGATCATGATTAGGAGCTCCACGACCGCCCATTTAGACTGTCCAGTTATCAGTGATTTGTATTGTATGTGCTCTATTTAGTGAAGAATGGTAGTTTTGCAATAGCTGCACTTGCTGTGATGTGCTTGGTCACTCAGTCCTGTCTGACGCTTTGTAACCCCATGGACTGTAACCTGCTAGGCTTCTCTGCCCCTGGGGATCCTTCAGGCAAGAATACTGGAGTGGGTTGCCATGCCCTGCTTCAGGGGTTCATCCCAATCCAGGGATCAAACCAAGTCTCCCACATTGCAGGCAGGTTCTTTATTTGGGTCACCAGGGAATACTGGAGCGGGTAGCCTATCCATTCTCCAGGGAATCTGCCTGACTCAGGATTGGGACTGGGATCTCCTGCACAGCAGGTAGACTCTTTACAAGCTGAGTTACCAGGGAAGCCCAAGAGCTGCATAAATTAATTCCAAAACACATCCAGGGAAACATTAAACAATTTCCAGTTATTCAAACTTAAAAAACTCAGATTTATGTCCCTAAATAAAAAAATTAGTCTGTCCCTTTCCATTTAAGCTCACTCAGTTCAGTTCAGTCGTGTCCGACTCTTTGCGACCCCCTGAATTGCAGCACGCCAGGCCACTGTTCATCACCATCTCTCAGAGTTCACTCAGAATCATGTCCATCGACTCTGTGATGCCATCCAGCCATCTCATCCTCGGTCGTCCCCTTCTCCTCGTGCCCCCAATCCCTCCCAGCATCAGAGTCTTTACCAATGAGTCAACTCTTCACATGAGGTGGCCGTAGCACTGGAGTTTCAGCTTTAGCATCATTCCTTCCAAAGAAATCCCAGGGTTGATCTACTTCAGAATGGACTGGTTGGATCTCCTTGCAGTCCAAGGGACTCGCAAGAGTCTTCTCCAACACCACAGTTCAAAAGCATCAATTCTTCAGCACTCAGCCTTCTTCACAATCCAACTCTCACATCCATACATGACCGCAGGAAAAACCATAGCCTTGACAAAGTAATGTTTCTGCTTTTGAATATACTATCTGGGTTGATCATAACTTTTCTTCCAAGGAGTAAGCGTCTTTTAATTTCATGGCTGCAGTCACTATCTGCAGTGATATTGGAGCCCAAAACCATAAAGTCTGACACTGTTTCCACTGTTTCCCCATCTATTTCCCATGAAGTGATGGGACCGGATGCCATGATCTTCATTTTCTGAATGTTGAGCTTTAAACCGACTTTTTCACTCTCCTCTTTCACTTCCTTCAAGAGGCTTTTTAGCTCCTCTTCACTTTCTGCCATAAGGGTGGTGTCATCTGCATATCTGAGGTTATTGATATTTCCCCCAGAAATCTTGATTCCAGCTTGTGTTTCTTCCAGTCCAGCATTTCTCATGATGTACTCTGCATATAAGTTAAATGAGCAGGGTGACAATATACAGCCTTGACGTACTCCTTTTCCTATTTGGAACCAGTCTATTGTCCCACATAGGAACAGGTTGAGTTCTACATGTTGCTTCCTGACCTGCATACAGATTTCTCCAGAGGCAGGTCAGGTGGTCTGGTATTCCCATCTCTCTCAGAATTTTACACAGTTTATTGTGAGCCACACAGTCAAAGGCTTTGGCATAGTCAGTAAAGCAGAAATAGATGTTTTTCTGGAACTCTCTTGCTTTTACCATGATTCAGCGGATGTTGCCAATTTGATCTCTGGTTCCTCTGCCTTTTCTAAAACCAGCTTGAACATCAGGGAGTTCGCAGTTCACGTATTGCTTAAGGCTGGCTGAGAGAATTTTGAGCATTACTTAACTAGCATGTGAGATGAGTGCAATTGTGTGGTAGTTTGAGCATTCTTTGGCATTGCTTTCTTTGAAATTGAAATGAAAACTGACCTTTTCCAGTCCTGTGGCCACTGCTGAGTTTTCCAAATTTGCTGGCATATAGAGTGCAGCACTTTCACAGCATCATCTTTCAGGATTTTAAACAGCTCAACTGGAATTCCATCACCTCCACTAGCTTTGTTCGTAGTGATGCTTTCTAAGGCCCACTTGACTTCACATTCCAAGATGTCTGGCTCTAGATTAGTGATCACATCATCATGATTATCTGCATCATGAAGATCTTTTTTGTACAGTTCTTCTGGGTATTCTTGCCACCTCTTCTNTTAGCCCACCCACTCACCCACCCACCCATGGATCCAGTTCCCGAGGCGGCAGCCCCCCTTCGTGCCCCCACCTCATGTCAGCCGGCACTGCAGGGAGCACCGGAGGCTGCTAGGGCTGTTGTTCTCCGACTCTTTGAGACCCCATGGACTGCAGCACGCCAGGCTTCCCTGTCCTTCACCATCTCCTGGAGCTTGCTCAAATTCATGTCCATTGAGTCGATGTTGTCATCCAACCGTCTCATTCTCTGTCGTCCCCTTCTCCTCCTGCCTTCAGTCTTTCCCAGCATCGGGGTCTTGTTTAAATGCACACCACCTTCAACCTGATTTCGTTTGAGCAGAGCCAGCTTCCCCTGGCTTTTCCACTTTCCACCAGCCCCTGGGTTTCTGATCTTGAGGGTTCGCATTCATTCCGGCCAACATCCACTGTCGCTTGATTCCTCCGGCTCTTCTCCAGAGCCGTTCACTTCCAGGCAGTCCGCCCCGCCCTCTCTCCATCAGCCTCCCCACTCCTACGAAGTGAACCTCGGGCCGCCGGAGACCCTCGCGCTGACACCGCTGGCCCTTCGGGGCCGGCGCGACCGAGGCCCCAGTCTGGTCTCCGGAGGTCTTGGGCAGCCCGACGAGAAGTCCGGCCGAAGGCACCTCGCGTCCCTCCTTCCCTGCTTATCCCTCCTTCCACCCCAGCAGAATCCTCGTCTTCTGCCGCCGTCTCCTCCTCTTCCTCCGCCTCTACGCATTTGTTTTTCTTGGTTCGGTGCCTTGGGCTTCCGGAGGCCAATTCGCTGGGGACGAGGCAGGCTGGGGTGTCTTTGCAGAGGCAAGTGATTTGGACTGATAGCACCTGGACCCCAGACGGCTCCACCACTGCCCGGCAGTGTGTTCTTGGGTAAGTCTCTTAACCTCTCTGAGCCTTTACGGGCAAAGGTCAAGAAATTTAGGGAGAGTGATGGATGAAAGACTAAGTCATTCGATTTGTTTGGGAAAAGGGGTTGCCTGCTTTGGGGCCTGAGGAAGTGAGTTTGGGGAGAATACGAGGTCCGAAACGACCATTCATTTTAACGAATATTTTAAGAGCAGCTGGTAGCTGCTTATTTTTCTTTTTTTTACAGCTGATGGGTTCCCAGGCTTTAGAAACTTCTCCGAAGAGGAAACTGAAATTAAGACTGCGTCCTGCTGGTCAACTGCACAGGTGGGATTCGAACCTGCCTCCGATTAGGCAGGAGGCGCTCCTAAATCTGAGCCAGGCAGCCTCCCTTGGACGGGCAAATCGCTCCCTCACAGGGCTGGCCACCACCTGCGCGAGGAGGGGTTGGGCTGACTCGATAAGCATTCTTGTTTTGTGTGCCGGAAAAGCTTTGAAAATTTTTTCAGGTAAACGATTTTGGCTGCTCCCCAGGAAGGATGGAAAGGACACCCAGGGGGGGACCTCCAGCTTGTTGAGGGAGAGGCCCCTAGAGCGGGACAGGGAGGGCAGCTGTTCTTCGAAGCAGAGCCCAGGTTGAAGCCTTAGCACCTGGATTTTTCATCTTTCGAGTTTATCCATCTGCTCAGTCTGTCCTGTGTAGTCCACGTCTTCAGAAGACCAGGTCTTGGGGGGCGGAGGAGAAGGCACGAGGCCCACATCAGGGTACAGGTGTGGCCAGATGACGCCTGACTCTTTCACCCCCTTCAGGGACACCTCTCTGTGGGAAGGTCCTCCTAGCGGCAGAGAAATTGGCTGGGGGGAGTGGAGGGAGGCAGACGGGACTGCTGGCTGGGCAAGGAAGGCTGGAATCCAGGCTCCCCAGCGACCCGTCCCAAGCTCCCGCTGCAAGGTCGCGGCATGGCAGCCCCGACAGGCCACGCGTCCCTCGACACAAGTCCCATTACATTGTATTTATGTTTCACTTTATTGTTTTTTTTTCCTCCTCTCTTATTATTGTCTCACTCTGGGGGAGGCAAAGGATATAATATATTCATCTTTATTATACCAAATCTGTGTGAAGCATTTAATAAAACGCTGTTTCCACACAGCCAGGGATTAGTGTGAGCTATTCTTAAGTTAATGCTCGGGTACGGAGGGCGCCTCTGCCGCAACGCCTGCTGCTGGCGGCCTGGGGGAAGCGCAGGCCCTGGATGCTGCGCCCTTGCCCACCCCCAGCACAAGGGGCCTTTACCAGACCTCGGTCTCTCATTGGCCCCTCAGGCCCCAGCCTGGGGGAGGGGCTCCGAAACACGCTCTCTCCAGCGTTTCTAACTCGCTTTGGGCCTCAGTCTGCGACTATGAAAATGGGAAGAGAAATCCTATAGCCGCTTTGTCTCAGGGTTCTGTCGGGAGGCTGAAGACGCCGCGGGGGTAAACAGGACTTTATAAGCTGGAATGGAAAAAGAGGAGGATTTGTCAGGATGAGGGTTGATGAGGGACAGAGAGAAACAAGGAGGCCACAAAAGGTGGTTCTAGGCAAAATAACCCCCCAGGCTGAACGCCAGCCCAGCCTGGGGAGCAGAGTGCAACTGCAGTTTGAGCAGAGGCCAGGTTTTGGCCTGCCTGGGCCTCACCCTGAGCCTGATGAACGTGACTGACCGGAATCAGGATTTTTTTTTCCCCCCTGGAGTCAGGATCTTGGCATGTCACAGTAGGTGACATGGTCCTCCCTGTAGGTAGATAACAGTCTTTGAAGTTCAGGTTACAGCTAGCAAATTGAAACTCAGAAGTTCAAGTGGCTTGTTTGAGGAACCCAGCTGGAAAGCAGCACAGCAGATCTACCTGTCTTTAGACTCCACTTCCCCCTTCCCCCAGCGCTCCTGCTTGCCACCTCTCCCCTCAACGTCCCCTCATCCCAGTCCTCCAGAGTTGTCCGTGGCATGTAAGCTTTCCCATTCTGTTTTACACACACACAGACACACACACACACACTCCACCACCCCACCTGGGATACCCGTGAGAATAAGAAACAGTCACATGACTTTCTTATCCAGGCCCACTGCTCAGTAGCTTCCCTGGTGGCTCAGATGGTAAAGAATATGCCTGTAATGCAGGAGACCTGGGTTCAATCCCCCAGGGAAGATACCTGGGTCTGGAAGATTCCCTGGAGAGGGAAATGACAACCTACTCCAGTATTCTTGGCTGGAGAAGTCCATGGACAGAGGTGCCTGGTGGGCTACCGTCCATGGGGTTACAAAGAGCCGGTCACGACTGAGTGACTTTCACTCTCAATGTACTTTAGAACCCACTTGCCTCGTGTTTGTTTTTCCGGCACAGATTTGGGCACACCAGCCTTCCTTTAGTCCCTGTTCCCTTGTTCCAGGGCTGTGGGAAAGAGTTGGGGGCAACCAGACCAGGCCAAAAGGAGGTGTTGTGCAGAAAAGGATTGGGATGGGCAGATAAGTCCCCCCAGTTGGAACTAATACCCTCCTAGAATTCTCAGTCCCCATCTGCCCCTATCACCCCCTCCTGTAGGCTTCTGGTAGGAGCTTCTTAGGAGGCTAAGGGTACTTGAGAAATCTGACAGTTCCCAGCCTGGGGCTGGCTGGGGAAGGGCACCCACTCACTGTGTGGTAGGGCTGGGACTAGGACGAGGCGCAGAAGGCACTTAGGGCACACAGTTTAAGGAAGTATTGCTCTCAGTGTTGTGTACAACCCCTGAGATTTTGTGCTTTGGCTTCTCACTTGTCTCATCCTAGTCCCAGCCTCTTTGTGACCCAGGGGTGGAATTCCTACAGTTGCAGTGGGGACAGAGGATGATTTCAGCTCACCCTTATGAATGAATATGTAGAAGTGTAAACAACAGAATGACCTGCCGGGGGTGGGGGAGGGCCGTGAGCCTTCCCAACAGGTTGAGTATGCCTCGAACCAGCTAGAAGGCGAATAATCAGTCTTATGGCCATCATCATATTCTTCATCATTTTATGGGGTTGGCCAAAAAGTTCATCCCAGTTTTCCCATAACATCTTACAGAAAAACCCCAACAAACTTTTTGGCCAACTCAATTCCATCGCGTATTTTGTGCCAAGTAAGAGCTTTACCCACATGATCTCAAGCAATGTGTTAAATGTCTTTTGGCTGAGGATGGGTATTAAAGTCTCTGACCTTCTGGATCCTTTCCATCTCTGACTGTCTATTGTTGCACAAGATAAAGGACACTTCTGTTAATTTTGGTTAGTTAATTATAGTCCAAATTATAGTTATTATTTGAACTTGTCTTGTGGCCTTTCCTAATGAGTAAGCTCATTGAGGGCAGGCACTATGTCTAATCTCATTTTTTTTTTTAACTATTCCTTCTCCTCCATGATCCACACAGGATTAAGCATGTAGCACATGTTTAATAAATGTGTACTAAAAAAAACACGAGTCATCAAAAGCTGTCTGTCCACCTGGCCATTCGCTTTCCATGCTGAGCCCATCAGAGCTACGAAGTGGCCCCTGGGAGAGCCAGTACCACCTCTGCAGTCATTGTCCCCCTTTCCTTGCAGCTGAGCTGAGTTCAGGCTGGCACTTATAAAGCCTCCTCCCTACTCATGCTCCCAGCTCTATTCTAGTCTGTGGGCAAGACAAAGGCCAGCCCAGCTTCCACCTGTGCAGAGGAGTCCAGTCTCATACTGAACAAACCTCGGAAGAAACCATTTGGGTTGGGGAGGAGGCCTCTGGGAGATCAGAGCAGACAGGGGCTCTGTAGCCTCTGCCTGGCAGAGCTGGGACTAGCGCTCAGTCTCAGAAGATGGGAAGGACTGAGAGGCTAAAGGGAAGAGTATTCCAGGTTAGAGAGAGAGGAAGTAGGGGCAAAAGGATAGAGGCAGGTGGGACTGCTCGTAACAATTTTGGGAGACAGTAGGCTGACCTGGCTTGAGCACCAGAGGACTATAAGTAGAAAAGATGTCTGTGGAATGCCTTGAGTGTCCTGACTCAAAGTCAGAGACCAGAAGTTGGGGTTCAGAAATCAGAGTCTAGAATTCCAAGCCCCAAACCACAGTCCAGAACTTAGCCTTGAACAGAACTGTCTTCTGGGTTGATGTGAGATGCCGTCATGGACTCCAAACTCAAGAGGTATGAGTGTCCTGGGTCACAAGATGGACTCTTCTGTTTGGCTCGGCCCAGGAAATGCAAAGCCTGGTGTGGGCCCAGAGCCAGCCTAGGCCCACCTGAAGCCCCATGCCCTAGGACTGGCATGAGCAGCTATACTGGGTTCTTCCAAATCAGACCTTAAGTGTGACATCATCTGCCACCCAGGATCCCTGAGCTGGGGCCAAGAGTCACCCACCAGTATGCACCCTTCCACCTGTCCCCTTTCCTTCCCTCCATCCTCTGATATAGGTGGAATCTAGGGCTTCTGGGTTGGACCCAGCTGGGGTAGGCCGCTGGGGGGGTGTGGAGCCGTGATGCCAGCCAGCGTGTAGGCATTGCTGTGCCGGCCTGTCATGGAGCACAAGCCTGCCAAGGAGCCGGAGCGCTGTGCCGCGTGGAGGGTGTCAGGGGTGGTATTGTCGGCGCACAAATGCTCAACTTTATGTACTTTTAACTAGAGGTGTAACAGATGGCCCCGTTTCTGTCCAAGCCAGGGAGACTGGTGCCCATTCCGGCTGCAGCCAATCAATCCCGCCACTCTGGGGGGAGCTACAAGCTGGGCTGGGAGGCCTGGAGCCAGCAATCGCACAAGGCTGTCTGCTCGGGCTGGCCCAGTCCTGCCTCTGCCAGCCGCTCAGCCTTGGGCCTGGGGAGGTAGGAGGGCAGGAGAGTGGCTGCCATGCCTGGGAGCCCAGTCAGAGGCCTGTCTGGGAGAAAGAGTCTGGACCCACCCATCAGGCCCCAAATGGCCAGTGAAGACGTTCAAGTGCCCAGCTCACCCCACTTTGTCCTCATTCTCCTGTGGTCCCTGCTTCATCCGTAAGCCCCAAATCTCTAACCCCTAAACTCTCCAGACCCTTAACCCTGCCTTGTCCTGCCTTGTAGACACCAGATGTCGCTTGGGACTGTAGATAGGGCAGGAGAGTGGCTGCCATGCCTGGGAGCCCAGTCAGAGGTAGATAGAAGTGCCTTTGGGAGAAACAGTTCACAGAACTGCAGATGATGTCAAGATATCCAGGGAAGAAGTGAAAACAGGATCCAGCTGGAGGAAACCGTTACCCTGTTCATACATTCATCCAGTCAACACTTGGTGAAAGCCTACTATGTGCCAGATCCTTTGCTAGACACTCGGGGCACAATGATGAATAGGACAAAATTCCTGTCCTTGAAACCTTCTTGGGGAAAGACACACAAGTACATGGATAACTGAAGTGATGAGCCTTGGCTCATAAAAGTTTCCACAAAGACCATAGAAGCACAGAGCAAGAGCATTTAACCCTATCTGGGAGATCCAGGGAAGATTCCAGCAGAAGGCCAGCTCTGAACTGAGTGTTAAAAGACTGGTAGGAGTCTTTGGCCAAGGTACAGGCAGGGAAGGGTATGTGAGAGGGCAAGAACAGCATGTGCAATGACATAGAAAGAGCACAGTGAAGGGAAGGGTCAGAATAGATCTGAGTGTGCTGGAGTTGGGTATGGGGTTGGGAGGGGAGGGGATGAGGCTGGTAGCTGATGCCTTGGCCCTGTTTCAGCAGACTGGCAACCTGACCCAGTGACTCTCTTCCCCAAGTTGCCCCTCCTGTGACCCCGAAGCTCTTCCTCCTGGGCCCAGAGGGAGTGAGGAAAGGAAGAGGCCAGGCTTAGCAGCATGCAGGCAAGACAGGAACTCAGTGAGGGCACCCCGCAGCATCAGTCCTCCAGAGTGATCCTGGTCCTGGCCTGCCTTCTTCCCTAGCTCGAGGGTTGAGGCCAGGAACCAGGGGGCTGACTCTCCCCCAGATGTGTACCCCTGGTGTTTCTAAGTCCCTGCTGCTGCTGCAGCTAAGTCGCTTCAATCGTGTCTGACTCTGTGCGACCCCAGAGACGGCAGCCCACCAGGCTCCCCCGTCCCTGGGATTATCCAGGCAAGAACACTGGAGTGGGTTGCCATTTCCTTCTCCGATGCATGAAAGTGAAAAGTGAAAGTGAAGTCGCTCAGTTGTGTCTGACTCCTAGCGACCCCATGGATTGCAGCCTACCAGGCTCCTCCATCCATGGGATTTGCCAGGCAAGAGTACTGGAGTGGGTTGCCATTGCCTTCTCCGTCTAAGTCCCTGAAGAACAGCTTTTTTGTAGGTTCCTTAGAGATGACTTGGAATATTATTCCAAGTCACCAGATGTGTATAAGAGACAGCCTCTGCAGTCATTGTCCCCCTTTCCTTGCAGCTGNGAGTGGGTTGCCATTGCCTTCTCCGTCTAAGTCCCTGAAGAACAGCTTTTTTGTAGGTTCCTTAGAGATGACTTGGAATATTATTCCAAGTCACCCTGGAATAATTATTATTATTCCAGTGTTCACCGAGCATTGACCATGAGTTGTGTTCAAGGCCCAGGCAGGAGTGTCATCCAAGGCTGTGAGGAGCTCAAGTCCAGACCCGAGAGAAAGACAGGAGTCTGGCCCGGGGTCCTTCTGTTTACAAGAAACAGATTCCCTCAAGTAATCACAAGAAAAAGGAAGGTCTTTCTGTGGAAGCACATGGCCCCAGGCAGCTTTTGGCACTGACTTCTCCCTCATGGTAAGGTGAAAAGGCACCCCACTGGGTCTTCTTTTATCTGTTTGTCTCTCCTCATTAATGTTCATTAAACTGTTGTTACAGGAGGAGAGGGAATGACAGCTAACAAATTCTGAACACTTACTGAAAGCTAGACAGATTGGTTTTCTTTCTTACTTAATCCTTTTAAGAACTGTGTGTCAGCTAATCTCGTTATCCCCATTTTACATGTGAGAACACTGAGGTACAAGGAGGTTAGGTGCTCTGCCCCAAGTTCAAGCCAGGAAGTGGAAGAATCAGGATTCCCACTCACGTTGGCCCCCAGGGCCCCAGCTCATAACTGCTTCTGACCCCCGTGCAGCATCGAGAGCTTCCTGGGTATCCTCATAATTTCTCATAACTGTGACTTGCATTTGACCAGCCGGCCTCTCTGAGTCTCTCTCTACATCACCTCTGCTAACTGCTCTAGTCTCTCTGTATTTCATAGTTCAAATTCCCAGGAGAGGACATCGGATTGGCCCAGCTCATCTTTTAATGCCAGGCCACACTGTAAGCAGCTGCCCAGGCAAAGAGCTGGTCAGGAGTGAAGCCATGTGCAGCCACTGTACGGCATTTTTGATAGAGCCAAGAGTAGGAATAATATTCTACGGAGGAGGAAATGCAAAGTGCTACAGGAGAGGTACAAGAAGAGGATGAGGGGAGACTTCATGGAGGGTCCTTTATGGTTTCAGTTTTAAAATGAATAGGATTGGGGGGGCAGGGTTAAAAGCAAGGATTTCTGGAAAGCAGAACATGAACACAGGCATGTGACTGGGATGGCATGAGTCATGTTCAAGGGCCAGTGAGTAGCTCTTCTTAGAAGAAGGGTGTGCATGAGACAGAGGCTGGAAATGTAGGACTTGAATGCTAGCATGAATCTAAATTCAGTGGGATTTATGGAAGGTCTTTGAGCAAGAGAGGAGTGTGGTCAGATGGGTAAGATGATCATATACCCAAGGCAGTTCCAATTCTTACCTATTGTCCCATTGTCGTTGCTAATTTTTATTTTTAAGTTTTCATTGTTGCCCCTGTTATTATTATTTTACAGAGCCCTCTTTGACTGTCAAAAGCATCCTAGTTTGGATAATAAGGTCTATGGTTGCCCCAGCTATAAGGGCTATAGGCTGTTGCTCTGCTAGGATTGGGTGAATGGAGCAGGATGAAAGGCAGGATGGTCTTGGATGAGGATGTTGCCATTGTCCAGGTAAAGAAAGTCAGAACCAGATGGGGGCAGAAAAGACAGAAAACAAAAGGCCGTGAGCAAGAGACAGGGCTAGGGTAGAATTTCCCAGACCTGAACAGTGAATGGATTTGGAATATATGAAAGAGATATGGAAGGGGGAGTGTATAGTCCAAGTGACTTCCAGATATTCAGCTTGTTTGAAAGAACAGTAGAGGTTTGAAGGTGGGGTTTGTCAGGGATAGGGGACAGAGAATATGACTGTAGTTACAGTGAGTTTCCAACCAGTCCATTCTGAAGGAGATCAACCCTAGGATTTCTTTGGAAGGAATGATGCTAAAGCTGAAACNGGTCTGGAAAAAAATCACAAAGGCTCCATGAGTCAGTTGTTCAGTGACAAGAACCCAGAAGCAGGTTAGTAGCTGCCATCTAAAAGAGGGAGTGTACTTGGATGCTGGCTCAGGCAGGTGGCGATGTTGTACTGGGATAACACCTCTGCATGCTTTAGCAGCCATTAAGTCTCCACCTTCACTTTTTCTTTGGATTCTGATGTGTCTGTTACATAACATGGGAAGAAACGGAAAGCCTAGTAGGTAAGCTGCTATGGGCTTCAGTCTTCATGGCAGAGGATACCCCCCCAACACACAGAAGCATGTAAGTACAATCAATTAAGCCATTAATACTAGTTGTTCAGTTCAGTTGCTCATTCGTGTCCGACTCTTTGTGACCCCATGGACTGCAGCACCCCATGGCCTCCCTGTCCATCACCAACTCCCGGAGTTCACTCCGATTCATGTCCATTGAGTCGGTGATGCCATCCAATCATCTTATCTTTTGTCGTCCCCTTCTCCTCCCTCCTTCAATCTTGCCCAGCATCAGGGTCTTTTCAAATGAGTCAGTTTTTTGTATTATCAGGTGGCCAAAGTATTGGAGTTTCAGCTTCAGCATCAGTCCTTCCAGTGATCACTCAGGACTGATCTTTAGGGTGAACAGGTTGAATCTCCCTGCAGTCCAAGAGACTTTCAAGAGTCTTCTCCAGCACCACAGTTCAAAAGCATCAATTCTTCAGTGCTCAGCTTTCTTTATNTC
Source organism: Neotragus pygmaeus (assembly GCA_006410875.1). NCBI lineage: Eukaryota > Metazoa > Chordata > Mammalia > Artiodactyla > Bovidae > Neotragus > Neotragus pygmaeus. Next base: position 615,178 of record SJYV01004544.1, on the reverse strand, counting down.
CCAGGACTGATCTCCTTGCAGTCCATGGGACTCTCAAGCGTCTTCTCCAACACCACAGTTCAAAAGCATCAGTTCTTTGGCACTCAGCCTTCTTCACAGTCCAACCCTCAAATCCATACATGACCATAGGAAAAACCATAGCCTTGACTAGACGGACCTTTGTTGGCAAAGTAATGTCTCTGCTTTTCAGTATGCTATCTAGGTTGGTCATAACTTTCCTTCCAAGGAGTAAGCGTCTTTTAATTTCAAGGCTGCAGTCACCATCTGCAGTGATTTTGGAGCCCCCCAAATAAAGTCTGACACTGTTTCCACTGTTGCCCCATCTATTTGCCATGAAGTGATGGGACCAGATGCCATGATCTTCGTTTTCTGAATGTTGAGCTTTAAGCCAACCTTTTCACTCTCCACTTTCACTTTAGGCTATGTATATTTTGTGTTTGCTTCTGTGTACCACATTTTAAAAAGTATAAAAATGTATTAGGCTGGTCTCTCAAGAATGTTAGAGTATAATATAAAAATACTCCAAAAACAGATGAAATAACCCATCACTCCAGCATACTGCTGTTAAGTCACTTCAATCATATCCGACTCTGTGCAACCCCATATATGGCAGCCCATCAGGCTCCCCCGTCCTTGGGATTCTCCAGGCAAGAACACTGGAGTGGGCTGCCATTTCCTTTTCCAGTGCATGAAAGTGAAAAGTGAAAGTGAAGTCGCTTAGTCGTGTCCAACCCTTAGCGACCCCATGGACTGCAGCCTACCAGTCTCCTCTGTCCATGGGATTTTCCAGGCAAGATTACTGGAGTGGGGTGCCATTGCCTTCTCTGATTACTAGGTTGTTTTAAATGTCCTCGTAGCCAGTTTTTTTGAAAGGAAGAAAAGAAATGGGAAGAAATAGTTGAAGTTAGTTTTAACCGTGTATTTTATTTAATACTGAGTATGTCAAGAATACTATTCCAACATGTAATCAACATGAGTAATTATTAGTGAGAGAACATGTAATCAGTATAAGCAATTATTAATGATACATTCTTTTTTTGTTTCAAACTTTGAAAATCCAGTGTAGTTTTTACTCTCACAGCACATCTCAGTTCAGACTAGCCACATTTCAAGTCCTCAGTAGTCACATGTAGCTAGTGGCACAGGTAGGCAAAAACAGACCCATAAGATAAAAATAAGCTAACTGTTCAGGTAGTGTACAATTATTCTTATAACTAAAGCCAGTAAGAAATTGTTCTTATTAAAAAAAAGATGATGCATGTATGATGTGAAGACCCCATCATTCACAGCTTCCATGCTGTTAATAGTCTTATGGGGCAGTCTTACGAGAGTGTTTCTTAATAATGATACCTAATGTTAATGATACTCCAGTAGAACACAGTTCAGTTTTAATAAAGGGCAAGGAAGGGGAAGGAAAGACAAGGAAAGAAAGAAGAAAAAAGAAAAGGAACGAGAAAGAAGGAAAGTGAAACAAAGGAAAGAGAAAAAAGAAGAAGAAACAAAAACATAAAGAAAATAGGATGATATGGTGCAGCCTTGTGCTGATTTGAGTTACATCCAGGTTAGATGGAAACTTAGGGCTTTTAAAGTTGCAGACACCAGTGCCTCCACGGATCAGGTAGAAAATAAGAAAGGTTTGCCTGTTTTGGAGTGGGAACTTGTGACTAACCTGGAGTAAGACTGTCCTGTCTAAAGACTTAAATTCAAAATTTAAAAGGTGCTGCTCTCCAAATAAAACTTGGCCTACTAGGTGCTGGTTTGTAGCGCTTGATTTAAATACTAGGCAGATACTAGGTTAAGAGCCTATGATGGATATTATTTAAAAACTCCTCCCCAGAAAAAAATGCATTCATACACAGTGTTTTATATATAGTTTAGGAATTTACGGTCTCAGCCACAATTCCTGGTATAGCATGAAACTGCTTTTCCAGTGTCTGGAGGGGATATTTTGCCCTTCATATTTTATTTTGTGATTTTAACCTGTTCTGTCTTTTCTTCTCCCTTGATAGACGGAAGGGGTTACAAAGCGTTTGGCGGAAAAAAATGACTTTGTGATCTTCCTGTTTACACTGATGACGAGTAAGAAGACATTCTTACAAACAGCAACCCTCATTGAAGATATTTTGGGTGTTAAAAAGGTGAGCTGGGTCCTCTAGTTGGTGTATGACTTGGTGGAGCAAAATGTCTCAGACAGTTTTTAAACATGAGTAATATACAATAGCTCTTTCAAAGAAGAATTTTACCATATTCCTTATAAATACTTAAATATATTTATAAATATATAATATTTATTATAATATATGCTAACAGAATATTTATATATAAACATATAAATACTTAAAGATATTTTTAAATACTTGAATATATTTACTAGGTTATGCTCCTTATAACAGGTCTTAAGTGATTGTAAAACTTAAGACAGATTGAAATCAAACTAATTATAAAACTCAAAAGGACAAATTGACATGAATTTCATGTGTCAGCTAATGTTACAGTGCTGAAATCAAATTGTCCCTTGATTGTGATGCAGGATCTTTTTCACATAGTTCTGCTGTATGCTGTGCAGGGACTCCGTTTTGCTACCACTTCTCTATATTTGAACTGTTGTGAAGCTTTCTTGTGGTGATGTTTGACTTTCACTTGTTACATTCACCTGTGTTTTTTTTCATTAATCTTCAACAGTTAGTTTTAATTGAGACCAACATAGGAAATAACAAATATGAGCACTGAAATCCTGCTACTTGGTCTTAAGACAGACTTTCAAATGATGCAGAATATGCTTTTTTTTTTTTAAGGCAAATTGTAATCGAAAGCACTAAATTAAAAACTTGTCATCAAGCACTCACAGACCTCTCCAGAAGACATCTGCAGACATGTTAGAGAAGCACTATATTAGATTTTTGGCATAATGCTTGTTAGAACGTGGTTTTCTCCCCCCAGTCCTACAGTTGGCAGATTTCTTTCTTTTACGACTGAGGAGCTGGGAGTTAGCATTGCTCTTAGAGTTGCTATCTCAGTGAAAAGAGCACCATGTGCATTGTGGAGATCCCCGCTTTCACTTCTGTCACCCTGCTGCACTTTCCCCGGGCTCTGGTTGTCATTACCCAGGCCAACCACAAATGACCCATTGTCTGTAGGAACACACTGGAGATGTGTGCAGGTCCCAGACAGACCCTTTGTGCCCTTTGATGAAAAGGCTGTGTTATTTTTCCAACAATTGTATGTTCCAGTTTGTGAGAAGGGGCTTCCAAGGTGGAAACTCTAAACTCCCTGACAATCTCAGCATGAGACTCTGGGATTGCTCCTTCATAACTTTGCCCCCTTGTCCCTTGTTTGCTCTCTCCCCTCTCATACTTTTCTGTGTTGCCAAAAATGGTGATGAGTTCTTCCAGATGTTAGTTGGAAAGAATAGACACCATAAAGAGAGTGGGAACACAAGCCACAAACTGGGAAAAGATATTTACAACTCATTCAACTAACAAAAGATTGGTGTTCAGAATTTATCTTGAGGAATTCCCTAGTGCTGCAGTGGTTGAAGACTGAGCTTCCACTGCGGGGAGCATGAGTTCAATACCTGGCCATGGAACAAAGGTCCCGCTTGCCTCGTGGCATGGCCAGACAAACAACAAAAATGACCAAAAGCAACAATAGGATTTATTGTGAATTCTTACACATCAGCAGGGAAGAGACAAATGGCCCCGTAGAAAAATGGGCAGTGATAGGAACAAGCATTTTACAGAAGAGAGACAAATGATCCATAAATAGAAGGTGCTTAACTTCCATGAGAATGCGTATCACTGCAAACACATTACTGCGGACACCTTTTTGTATCAGTGGAGTAAACCTATTTTGTTTTCTAGTTGAATATGTGCCTTCCCTGTGACCCACACCTATGGAAGCATTTCCTTGAGGACTGAGGCATTAGTATCATGGGCTAGGTCATCTGTAATCTTTGCCCAGGCACGCTTGTGGGGAAGCTTAATTCCAGGACAGTGATTCTTTTATTTATATATTTTTGGCTGTGCTAGGTCTTCATTGCTGTGCAGGCTTTCTTTAGTTGCAGTGAGCAGGGGCTCCCCTCTATCTGGAGTGCATAGGCTTCTCCTTGCATTGGCGTCTCGTTTTTGGAGCATGGGCTCTAGGGTGCACAGGCTTCAGCACGTGGGCTCAGTGGGGGTGCTCGCGGCCACTAGAGCACAGGCTCAGTAGTTGCGGCACAAGGGCTTTTCATTGCTCCATGGCATGTGGAATCTTCCGGACCAGGGATCAAACCTGTATCCCTCACATTGGCAGGCGGATTCCTAACCACTGGACCACTAGGGAAGTCCCCAGAACAGCAATTCTTAGAAATAAAAACACTAAACTGAAGCCACGAGGGTGTGAAATCAATTCAGTGGATCTACCAGCTAATAGAAAAGATCAAAATGTATTGTGTAAGGGTACTAAGTTTTTGTTTCATGGTTATACACATATTTATGCGTTCACCTATGTATATTTGCTAGGTTGTGATGGAAATTTTATTTTTCACTCTTGAATATTGTCAGAATGGTTTGGAAGCCACTGCCTCAGAAAAACTTCTGCACGTGTGCATCAAGAAGCACATAAGAATGTTTGTAGCATTATTGATTAAGAGCCTGAAATCAGGTCTCTCTAATCCATCAACAGGAAAATGGATAAATGTCCTCTATTCCCACAATGGGATATTATACAATGAATGTTGCTATAAACAGCAACATAGCCAAATCATAGAAATTATTGATAGAAGTCAGTCAAAGAAGATGGTCTAGAGTATATCATTTTTACAAAGCTCAAAAATAGGCAAACTCAAATTGTACAAAACTTTTTTCAATGAAAAAACAATAATAAAATTCAGGATAGTGGTTACCTCTGGTAGAGAGACAGGGAAATGTGATAGAAAAGGCACACATAGCTGTTCACTTTGTTTTACTTTGTAGCATATATTATACCAAGTATTAAATAAAAATTAAAATGTAACCCAAAGAAGTGCACCTGAAGAGTGGGAGAGCCTGGGTTGTAACCCCACACCCTAAGTTAGCCAGGGCTAGAGGAACTGAGGGAGAAGGCAGAGGCAACCCACTCCAGTACTCTTGCTTGGCAAATCCCATGGACGGAGGAGCCTGGTAGTCTGCAGTCTATGGGGTCGCTAAGAGTTGAGCAACTTCTCTTTCACTATTCACTTACATGCATTGGAGAAGGAAATGGCAGCCCACTCCAGTGTTCTTGCGTGGAGAATCCCAGGGACGAGGGAGCCTGGTGTGCTTCCGTCTCTGGGGTCGCACAGAGTCGAACACAACTGAAGTGACTTAGCAGCAGCAGCAGCAGCAAGGGAACTGATAAGCTGAAAGTCCCAGTTTTCAATAATAACAGTAGCCAACTTCTATTGTTACTATTGTTACTGAGAAGCAAAGGTGGAAGAAGTTGTTCTCAAATAGCCCTCCACAGACAACCAGAAGTGGGAGCAGGATTCAGGAGGGCTTCTAGGAATCATCCAGTTGTTAAGTACATACTTATTGAGACCCTCACTACCAGGTTCTATGCACTGAAGCTCTGGAGAGAAGGTAAGACACACCTCGCCCTCAAGACAGTGTCAGTTTATTCGGGAAATTAGATGCAAGAATAGAAAACTTCAAGTTCATGTGATACGTGCAATGATAGAGAAATACCCAATCCAGTGAAAGTTGAGTAAATTTATGGGATGAGGGGTAGCAGGTGTTATCTGAAGAATGTCAGGCTGCTTCAAGGAGAGAAACTCAAGTTATGTATGTGCAACATTTGTGGCTATTAAGAAAGAAAGGAAATGAGAATATAACCAAACAACAAAAAGCATTTCATTAAACTCAGTACTCATTCATGATAAAAGCTAGGAATAGAAAGAAAATTCCTTAAGGTGATATTGACTATCTGTTAAAATTTACAGCAGACATCAAACTGAACCTGAAACTTTGGAAATACTTCTATTACAGGAAAAGGGGAGAATGTCTACTATCACTTACTCTTGATAATTGGTTACATAGGCAGGTACACAAGGAGACACCTGTGGGAATGTTCATTGCAAATTTGTTTAATAGTGAAAAATTGTAGTCCACCTTAACATACACATATTTTAAAAGAAGAAAGAGTGAATAAATCATAGGGTAAAACAGTGAGAAATGAGTAAACCAGACTTACTTGTATCAATAAAGTTAAATTACAGTGTTGACTGTGAAAAATAGGGTATAATATGTCAATCTCACTGCATGCAGAACAAAACCATATATTTTTGTTCATTGAGGTTTGATTATATTAGTTTCAGGTATACAGCTTAGTGATTCAAAATTTTAAAAAGTTATACTCCGTTAAAATTTAAGAATTTATTTGGCTGCATCCGGTCTTAGTTTTGGTGCATGGGATCTTTTGTTGTGGCACATGGACTCTCTGGCTGTGGCATGCAGGCTCAGTAGTTGGAGGCATGCAGACTTAGTGGCTTCTAGGCATGTGGGATCTTAGTTCCCTGAGCAGGGATCAAACCCTCATCCCCTATATTTCAGGGATTTTTAACCACTGGACCACCGGGAAAGTCCCTAGGTTATACTCCATTTAAAGTTATAAAACACTAGCTGCATTCCCTGTGCTATACGTTATGTCTTTATTTTATACATAGTAGGTTGTGAACAATAACATGTATTTTTGTGGAAATACTTGTAAGTGTGAACATGTGTAGAAATAATAAATAGAGTTCAAAGTAATGGTTACCTCTGAGGGGAAAGAAGTGAAGGTAACTGGATAGGGACACACATGGGCCGTTAGCTATGTTTAAAATATTTTATGTCTTAAAAAGAGAACATCTGTGGCAATTTCTCATTTATAAAACTTGAATGGTAGACTTTTCTTTTTTAAGCCAAAATGGGACATATGAGCAAAGATAGAGAATACAAATAGTGGCGCTTGAAGGGTTTAATCCTCAATCCAAGACTGTGAGGTAGATTAGTTCCGTTTAACAAATGAGAAAACAAAGACTTAAGTTCCATGACTTACTTAAGGTTGCACAGCTGCACATTGCGGAGCTGGGATTTGAACCCAGTGGTCTAGATACCAAGCTCCATTCTTAGGGGAATGCAGCAGAGCGGCACATTCAATCTCAGATGAACTGAGCATGGGAATTGTTCTGTTTGTGTCTTTTGTAGGAAATGATCCGACTAGATGAAGTCCCCAATCTGAGTTCCTTAGTATCCAATTTTGATCAGCAACAGCTTGCTAATTTCTGCCGGATTCTGGCTGTCACCATCTCAGAGATGGATACAGGGAATGATGACAAGCATACGCTTCTTGCCAAAAATGCTCAGCAGAAGAAGAGCTTGAGCTTGGGGCCTTCTGCAGCTGAAATTAACCAAGGTAAACTCTCTAAGTTGTCAGAACTTTGACATTGCACTGAGATCCCTTCCTAAATCTTCTTTCAATATTTCTAGAGATTTGAATCCCATATGAGAGCTCCTTGGGTCCACTTAGAGTATGTAAAATTTGTGTGTATCTATTCGTTATTTTGGGGGACCAAGTCTATAGCCATCAGATTTTTTAATAGATCCAGAATTTCAAAAAAGTGAAGCACCATTATTTATCAAAATTAAAAGTACATACATCTTTTGTTCCGCTATACCTTTTCTGGGTCTTTATGCTATATGCAAAAAATCTTTGGTCATTGCTTTGCTGACAAAGGTCAGTCTAGTCAAAGCTATGGTTTTTCCAGTTCACATGTATGCATGTGAGAGTTGGAGTATAAAGAAAGCTGAGCACTGAAGAATCGATGCTTTTGAACTGTGGTGTTGTTGAAGACTCTTGAGAGTCTCTTGGACTGCAAGGAGATCCAACCAGTCCATCCTAAAGGAAATTAGTCCTGAATATTCGTTGGAAGGACTGATGCTAAAGCTGAAACTCCAGTACTTTGGCCACCTGATGCAAAGAACTAACTCATTGGAAAAGACCCTGATGCTGGGAAAGACTGAAGGCAGGAGGAGAATGGGACGACAGAAGATGAGGTGGTTGGATGGCATCACTGACTCGATGGACATGAGTTTGAGCAAGCTCTGGGAATTGATGATGGACAGGGAAGCCTGGCGTGCTACAGTCCCTGGGGTCGCAGAGTCGGACATGACTGAGCGACTGAACTGAACTGACTGAAGCTATATGCTATGTGTGTGTATGTGTCTGTGTATGGGGAAGATCCCCTGGAGGAGGGCACGGCAGCCCACTCCAATATTTTTGCCTGGAGAATCCCCATGGACAGAGGAGCCTGGTGAGCTACAGTCCATGGGGATGTGAAGAGTCAGACACGATAAGCGACTTAGCATATGTGTGTGTATACACACACACACACACACACAGAGATATATACAGTCATACATTAGAGAGACTGGAAGTTTGATTCCAATATCTGCAGCACTGTGATGGAGAAGGCAATGGCACCCCACTCCAGTTCTCTTGCCTGGAAAATCCCATGGACGGAGGAGCCTGGAAGGCTGCAGTCCATGGGGTCACTGAGGGTCAGACACGACTGAGCGACTTCACTTCCACTTTTCACTTTCATGCATTGGAGAAGGAAATGGCAACCCACTCCAGCATTCTTGCCTGGAGAATCCCAGGGACGGGGGAGCCTGGTGGGCTGCCGTCTATGGGGTCACACAGAGTCGGACACGATTGAAGCGACTTAGCTTAGCAGCACTGTGATAAAACAAATACTGCAATAGAGTCACGCAAACTTTTTGGTTTCCCAGTGCATATAAAGGTTATGTTTACACTATACTTAGTCTATTAAATGTGTAATAATAGCACTATATCTAAAAAAAAGTACATACTTTAATTAAAAATATTGCTTAAAGTGCTAGCCATTATATGAGCCTTTAGAGAGTTATAATCTCTTTGCCTCAGTGTTGAGGGCTGCTAACTGATCAGGGTGGTGGTTGCTGAAGCTTGGGTAGCTATGGCAGTTTCTTAAGAGAGCAGTTTGCCATGTGGATTGACTCTTTCGTGAATGATTTCTCTGTAGCAGGCAATGCTGTTCATAGTAGAACTTACTTCAAAGTTGGAGTCAATCTTCTCAAACCCTGCTGTTGCTTTATCAACTAAGTTTATGTAATATTCTTCAATCATTTATCATTTCAGCAGTCTCTTTTTTTATTGACACATAGCTGATATACAACGTGTTAGTTTCTGCTGTACAGCAAAATGAGTCAGTTATGCATATACATGCATCCACTTTTTTAAGAAATTCTTTTCCCATATAGGTCATCACAGAATTCTGAGTAGAGTTCCTTGTGCTGTACAGAAGTTTCTTACTAGTTATCTATAGTAGTGTGTATGTCAATTCAGTCTTCCAGTTTATCCCTCCCCCGCTTCCCCCTTAGTAACTGTGAGTTTGTTTTCTCCATATATGACTCTATTTCTGTTTTGTAAATAAGTTTATTTGTACCTTTTTTACTTTTAGATTCCACATATAAGGGGTGTTATATGGTATTTATCTTCCTCTGGCTTACTTCACTCAGTATGACAATCTGTAGGTCTTTCCGTGTTGCTGCAAGAGGCATTATTTCATTTTTTATGGCTGAGTAATACTCCATTGTGTATATGTACCACATATTTATACATTCATCCATCAATGGACATTTAGGTTGCTTCTGTGTTCTGGCTATTATAAATAGTGCTACGATGAATGTTGTGGTGTGTGTATCTTTTTGAATGATGGTATTCTCCAGGTATATGCAGGGCTTCCCTTGTAGCTCAGTTGGTAAAGAATCTGCCTGCAGGACAGGAGACCCAGGTTTGATTCCTGGGTTGGGAAGATACCCTGAAGAAGAAAATGGCAACCCTTTCCAGTATTCTTGCCTGGAGAATCCCATGGACAGAGGAGCCTGGCAGGCTACAGTCTGTGGGGTAGCAAGAGTCGGACACGACTTAGTGGCTAAATCACCAAGATACATGCCCAGGAGTGAGATTGCAGGATCTGACTGGTAGCTCTGTTTTTAGTTGTTTAAGGAAATAGAGGTATACATGATAGTCAGCTTTGGCTACCATAACAAGATAGCACAGACTGAGTGGCTTAAACAACAGAAATTAGTTTCTCACAGTTTTGGAGGCTACAGGTCCAAGAAGCAAGTGCTGTCAGCAGTGGTTTTGGTGAGGCCTCTCTTCCTGACTTGCAGATGGCCACCTTCTCACTGTGGCCTCT
>SJYV01004544.1:563481-597503 GCA_006410875.1 Neotragus pygmaeus | reverse complement strand
GTGTCCAGCTCTTTGCGACCCCACCAGGCTTCTCTGTCCATGGGATTCTCCAGGCAAGAATACTGGAGTGGGTTGTCATTGCCTTCCTCCAAGGGATCTTCCCGAGCCAGGGACCAGACCCCTGCGTCTCTTAGGTCTCCTGCATTGTCAGGCAGGTTCTTTACCACTAGCGCCACCTGGGAAGCTCTGATCCCTCCAACCACTGGTCATCATCTGCTTGCTTTCTGTCTGTGGATTCACCTATTCTGGGTTTTTCATATAAATGAATTTTTAAAATGTGTGACCTTTTGTATCACATCTCATACCTTTTTCACTTCTTATGATGTTTTTGAGGTTCATCAGTGCTGTTGAATGTCAGTGTTTCATTCTTTTTTCATTCTTTTTTGTGTGTATGTAACAAAATTTGTGTATCTATTGATGGACATTTGCATTAGTTACACTGTTTGGGGTTAGTTACACCGTTTGACTACTGTGAATGGTGCTGCTCTGAACACATGTATTTGTTCGAGCACCTAGTTTCACTTCTTTTGGGTATGTATTGGGTTGGCCTAAAAGTTCATTCACATCTTATGGAATGAATACTTAGGATGGAATTGCTAAGTCATATGGTATAATAATTCTGTGTTTAACTTTTTGAGGAAAAGTTAGTTTAAATGTAGTTTTATTTCATCTTTATTAATGAGGTCATACATTATTTTATAGTCACTAATTTGTAGAGGATGGAAATGGGGGCTAAGGTGATTTGCCAGTTTCTGCTGGGACTAAATTCATATGACATAATCCTCCTAACTAGTTATTTTGTTTTTATTTATTCTATTTTTAAAGACTTTTCTTTAAAGTTGTATTCTTTTAGGATTTATTTTAAAATTTTTTGTTATGGGAATCTTCACACATATAAAAGTAGAGACATGTATAACAGTATAATGATCCCTGTTTACTTGTTACCTACCTTCAACAGTTATCAACTGATGGCCTGTCTTTGTCTCTACCCTCCTTTACTCCTCCCTTCCTCACTTTGGATAGTTTGAAGCAGATCCCAAACATTATAAGATTTCACCTGTATATATTTCAGTGTTTCTATAAGATGGTGATTCTTGTACCATAACTCTTAATGCCATATTATACTCTCCCAAAGTAATATTAATATCTTGATATTCTGAAATATCTATTTGATAATTTTCTATTAGATGTTACATTTTCATGGTTCAGAAAATCACAAATTCAAAGAGGTGTTCACTGAAAACGTCCCCTCACACTATTCCCAATGGCCATATTCCCTTTGCTTTTGGCAACCACTCTTTTCTGTCCTTCCAAGATTTAGTATATCCACAAGCAAATAGGCACAGACATTAGCTTTATTTTAAAGAGCGTTAATTTTTGGAGCCAAGATTTGAACCTGAATTCCCTGCCTTCAAAGTTTATTACGTTGTTTATGCTGACCAGAATTTCTGTCTTATTCATCATTGTGAGTACAGTGGAACTGGTGGAAATAGGAGTTGGGTGGTTAAGTTGCTTTCTTTACCTTAAAACAAAAAGGACTCATTTTTTTCTTCCTGGTGTGTGTGTTACAGGAAAATCAGATAGTTAAGTAATTTTAAAAGAAGTATTTGTATCCTTTCCTACTCAGGAACAGCCATAGTAAATACTTTGGTATATATCCTTCCATTCTTCGTGTGTGTGTGTGTGTGTGTGTGTGTGTGTGTGTGTGTATTTGCATATTTTAAAGAAGAAAACTTTAAAATTTAAAGAAATTGGGCTTAAGCCAATATTGTTTAATAATTTACTTCTTTAAGAAGTAAATTAAACACCTCTTTAGAGTTGCTGTATAAAGACATACGTGTCATTGTTTTTAGTATCTGTGTATTGTGCTCCACTGCATGGATGTATTGTATTTAATCGGTATGCTATTAATGAACATATAGTCATCTGTGACTTTCGCTGTTATAGAAACACCAGTGAACCTCTCTATACAGATATCTATCTATCTATATGTAATTAATTATTTCTTTATGGTGAATTCACAGAAATGGACCTCTAGCTCAAAGACAGAGATACAAGGTCTAAAGGTTATTCCAGTTTATATTCCCACCAGTTGATATGAGAGAGCCTGACTCCCTGCACCTGCTAAAATTGCTCTTATTTTTCTACCTTTATTACTATTTTACCTTGGGTGGGCATTTCATTTTAAAAGGAAGTTCTAACTGCTGTCAGCTTAAGAGTCATACTTCTGGGTGGGATGCAGGGAGCAGGAGGGAGGCTCAAAAGGGAGGGGTTGTATGTATACATAGAGCTGATTCAGGTTGTTGTACAGCAGAAACTAACACAACATTGTAAAGTGATTATGTTCCAATTAAAAAATAAAAGAAAAAAAACCCCAGAATTTTCACCTAAAAAAAAGAGATCATTACTCTCATACAGGTGAGGATCTGGTTGTCTGTTGAGAGCTGTAGCACTGGTTTCTGTGGTCACATTTCCTCTCTCGTTTTTCCTCGGCAGCGGCCCTCCTCAGCATCCCTGGCTTTGTCGAGCGGCTTTGCAAGCTGGCAACTCGGAAGGTATCAGAATCAACGGGCACAGCCAGCTTCCTGCAGGAGTTGGAGGAGTGGTACACGTGGCTGGACAATGCTTTGGTGCTAGATGCCCTGATGCGAGTGGCTAATGAAGAATCTGAGCACAATCAAGGTACCCGGGGCAGGTCTCCCGAGAGGTGGAGAGTGTTCCTGTGGGTTCCTAGAGCCATTCTTGACCTCTTTTCCAAGGAGAATAAGTTGAAATTGACTCAAAAAAGAATCTCCCTCAGGGCGGTCCTGAATCATGATTGTTCAGATTTTAATAGCAAATGACAGAATTTCTTGGAGCTCCCTCAAAGCAGACCTGATTTCAGGGACAGGACCTTTATTACAGAACCCAAAGGACCAACAGGAAAAGCATTACCAGAACATTCTTAGCAGCCCAGAGGATCTTTCTCTGTCCCTGCTTCTCCCTACACATTTCTTTAGTCTTCTCCGCTCTCCATTCTGATGAGTATGCCACCTGGAAATGTGTGGACTCCTAGTCTCAGCTTCAGCTTCTCAGTGAACTGCCCTGTTTTATATGAGGTGCTCAGCCCAAAGCATTTGACTCTGGGGTCAAATTGTACAAACACAGGAATTCCCACTGGAATCATGCAGATAAAAGTGAAGGGAGGAGTTTCATTCCTGGGATATACAACAGCAGCAGCAACAAACATCCATGTAAAGTCTGTGGAAGTTGTTCTCAGAGCATTCAGCGAGTAGGGAAACATTTCTTGCAGAAAAATCGACTAAAATTTGGAACCTTGAGAGCTTGTAACGCTGGAATTTCCGCTTAATGCAAGTTCCACTCGCGCCAGGTGTGGCCAGAAAGACAGGGCTCTCTCAGCTCCCAGATAAGGATACAAAATCTCACCGGGAGGGACAGGGTCTCATTCCTTCTAGCTCCAAGTGGAAGAGGCTGAATTCTTGATGAATACAGCTGTGAGGGCAGGGGCTCCTTTCCTTCCCCCTTCCTTTCCTTTCCCAACGTGTTGATTTCATACATTTATGTACTGTAAATTGCTTACCATTGTAGCCTTAGCTGACACCTCTATCCCATCAGATAATTAACATTTTTTTTCTGGTGAGAATATTTAAGATCTACTGTATTAGCAACATTCAGGTATATGATAATAGTATTATTAGCTGTAATCACCATCTTCTCTATTGGACACCCAGAACTTATTAATCTTATAACTGGAAGTTTGTGTTCTTTAACCAATAACTTCTCATTTTCCTGACTCCTAACCACTAGTAACCACCACTCTGTTTCTCTGAGTTCAGCTTTTTTTAGATTCTACATATAATTGGTATTATACAGTATTTGTCTTTCTCTGACTTATTTTACTTAGCATAATGCCAAGGCCTCCTTCCTTCCATCCACCACCATACCATACTCATAGCTCAGAAGCTTGGCCCAGTAGGCCAAGAATTCTGTGGCCCTTATCACCTTGCCCCAGTTAACTTGTGGAACAGAGGTTCCACCACATAGAGAGAGGCAAGCTGAGAAGACAGTAGAGGCTGTCAATCCTGCTCAGAGTAGTAGCACTGAGATTTTGCCAGGCAGAGAGGTAATAGGTAAGAACAGAATGTTGGGAAGTTTGAGCTCAAGGTCATTCTCAGAAACAATGTAGATTTTTTAAGAAAATAAAAGTACTTATTTTTAATTGAAAATTAAAAGTCAAACCATATGCCAGCTAGCTCCCCAGAGAAGCAGGGAAAGAGGTGGCTGAGAAGAGCTTAAAGCTGAGGTCACAAGAAACCTCAGTCTCAAAAACTACCCCTGCCTGAATTTAATTGAATCAGACTCTGGAGCAATTTATGCCTCAAGGCTTTGTCAAAAACAGTAGAGCAGTCAGCTAGCAATTAGTGGAGCCTGACAGCTGAGTTTCATTATCAGATGAGGCAGAAAGTTTAACAGAGAGATGAGGGAAAGATCCAGACAAAGAGAGCCCTGCTCAAACACTGTCATCCAGGGACACATGCCCAAGGCTGGCAGAGGGGCTCATCAGTCCTCAGAGAAGTAGACTTGACCACAAATGGCTAGGCAGGTCACTAGACAAGAAAACAACAAATCAGTCCTCAGAGAAATAGACTTTATCCCCAAGTAGCTAGGTAGGTCACTAAACAAGTAAACAAGAAAACAACAGATCAGTCCTCAGAGAAATAGACTTTACTACAAATGGCTGGGCAGGTCACTGAACAAACAAGAAAACAACATGCTCTGAAAGGAGGAAGGGGAATCAGCCTCAAGAGTTGCTATAATATTTACCTAACATGTCCAATGTTTAACAAAAATTGAGGCATGCAAAGAAACGAAAATATGACCCATACATAGGAGAAAGCAGGCAAAAGAAATTGCCTGTGGAAGAGCTCAGATATTAGAATTAACAGAGACATCATAATTATGGTCAAAGAGCTAAAGGTAACTATGCTCAAAGAAGCTGAATGAGTCATCAAATAGAGAATAACCAGATTTTTAAAAAGTCAAAAGGAAGTTCCAGAGATGAAAAATACAACAACTGGAATGAAAAGTTCACTGAGAGAAAGGAACAGGAAAATAATATTCAAAGAAGTAGTCGCCGAAAACTCCCCAAATTTGATCAATGTGTACACATCCAAGAAGTTCAAAGAACTACAAGTAAATAAACTCAAAAGAATTATACCCAGGCACATCATAATGAAAATGCTGGAACACAGAGAAAACCTTGAAAATAGCAAGAAAGAAATGACTCATCATGCCCAAGGTTATCTCAATAAGATCATCAGAAATGATAGCAGCCAGAAGGGAGTGAAATGACCTACTCAAAGTGCTGGGAAAGAAACTCAGCCAAGAATTATATCCAGTAAAACCTTCTTTCAGAAATGAAGGTGAATCCCTCAAGGCAATAAAAATAAAAACAAAAATAAACAAAAGAGACCTAATTGAACTTACAAGATTTTGCATAGCAAAGGAAACCATAAAAAACAACAACGATGAAAAGACCACCTATGGGATGGGAGGAAATATTTGCAAATGATGCAACAGACAAGGGCTTAATCTCCAAAATACACAAACAGCTCGTACAACTTAACAGCAACAAAACCCAATCAAACAATGGGCAGAAGACTTTACTAGACATTTCTCCAAAGAAGACATGACATAGCCAGTAGGCCCATGAAAAGATGCTCAACATCACTTAATATTAAGGAAATGCAAATCAAAAGTCCCACCTCATACTGGTCAGATTGGCACTCATTAAAAAGTCTATAAACAAATGCTTTAGAAGTTGTGAAGGAAAGGGAACTCCCCTACACTGTTGGTAGGAATGTAAGTTGGTGCAACCACTATCGAAGACAAGGTGGAGGCTCCTCAGAAAACTAAGAATCACTGTATGGTCTAGCAATCCTATTCCAGGCATATAACCAGATGAAACTGTAATTCAGCCAGGTGCGTGCACCCCTGTTCACAGTAGACAAAAACATGGAAATAACCCAAATGTCCATCGGCATATACTAATGGATAAAGAAGATGTGGTATGTATACATAATGGAATACTACTCAATCATAAACAGGAGCAAATAATGCCATTTGCAGCAACATGGATGCAACTAGAGATTATCATACTGGGTGCAGTAAGGCAGAAAGTGAAAGACAAATACCATATGATGTCACTTAATATGTGAAATCTAAAATATGACACAAATGAACAAAACAGAAACAGACTCATAGACACAGAACAGACTTGTGGTTGCCAACCACAAGTTGGGGGGAAGAAGGGCTGGGAGTTGGGGATTAACAGATGTAAACTATCACATACAAGATGAATAAACAAAAAGGTCCTACTATATAGCACATGGAACTACATTCAATACGCTGTGATAAACCATAATGGAAAAGAGTATTTTAAAAAATGTCTTTACACGTATAACTGAGTCACTTTGCTGTATAGCAGAGATTGGCACAACATTGTAAATGAACTATGCTTCAATTAAAAAATTTTTCTTTTAATGAAGGTGAAATAAACACCTAGATAAACTGCCTAGATAAAGAAGAACTTAGGGAATTTGCTGCTAGCAGATCTCCCTTATGAGAAATACTGGCTGAAAGCAAGTGACCTCAGCCAGTAATTCAGATTCACACGCCAAAAAAATGCAGCATCAGTAAAGGTAATTATAATAATTTAAAAGACAATATAAGTGCATGTTTTTCCTTAACTAATTTCAAAAACAGTTATGTAAAACTGTGTTTATAATTATATTGTTGAACTTATAACAAATAGAAAAGTAATATATTTGACAATAAGATCAAAGAAAGAGGGTGGGACCAAAGTTGTGTTGGAATAAGGAAATTGTTATAAGATAGTAACTCAGGAGAAGGCAATGGCACCCCACTCCAGTACTCTTGCCTGGAAAACCCCATGGGCAGAGGAGCCTGGTGGGCTGCAGTCCATGGGGTCGCAAAGAGTCGGACATGACTGAGAGACTCCACTTTGACTTTTCACTTTCATGCATTGGAGTAGGAAATGGCAACCCACTCCAGTGTTCTTGTCTGGAGAATCCCAGGGATGGGGGGAGCCTGGTGGGCTGCTGTCTATGGGGTTGCACAGAGTTGGACACGACTGAAGTGACTTAGTAGTAGCAGTAGCAGTAACTCAGGAATTGACAGGAATCTGAAGAAAATCAAATTGGTAAAGAGGGTCATTATAGAAAATTATAAATATTTATTCTCCTTTCTTTTCTTAGCTTCTTTAATGGACATACAAGTTTATGAAATAATTACACAATGTTGTATAACAATGTATTGTATAGTACAATGTATTGTATAGTACATTGTATTGTTTGGTTTTCAGCAAATGTAGATGTAGTATGCATAATAATAATAGTGCAAAAAGGGAGGAGAGGGACCTATAAGAGCCCTGGAGTTAGTTTGAATCTAAAAAAGAGTCTGTCAAGATGTATATGGCAAGTAAGCCCTGTAGTGACTGCTGACATAGTAACTTTAAAAATATAGTTAAAGGAATTACATTGTTACACTAAAAAATATTTACTTAATACAAAAAGTGTTAAAGAAGAACTAGGGGAATACAAGTGAGCTTTAACAAGACAAAAAGTAAAAGGCAGAAGTACATTTAGTTTTGTCAGTAATAACATTAAATGTGAATAGATTAAACAATTCATTCAAAAAACAGATTGCCATGTTGGGTTTTTTAAAACGATCCATTATATGCATCCCACAGGATACACACTTTCTCTTCAAAGATAGAAAATAGGTTGAAAGTAAATGATAAAAGTGTATCATGCAAAGATAGCCATAAAAAACTGTAATGGCTGTCCTATAAGAGAGACTTTAAAAACAAAAAGTTATCAGAGATTTATAAGTAAATTTTATAGTAAATCTATCGAGATTAGCAGTTAAAATCACATACGTGTCTAACAACAGAGCCAAAAATAAGTAAAGAAAGCAAAAACTAACAGATTCGAAGAGAGGAAATAGTTCAACATAATAGTTGGAAAATTTAATAACCCAATTTCAATAATGGATAACTATATAGAAGATCAACAAGGAAATAGACTTGAGCAACACAGTAAGCCAACTAGACTAAATATATATATATATATGCACTAAACCCTAAAAAAATTTCAGAAAAAAAAGGATTAAAATTGTAGAGTATATACTTCAGTCACAATGGAGTGACATTAGAAATTAATAGTAGAAAGAAATTTGGGAAATTCACAAATGTGTGGAAGTGAAGCAGTCCACTTCCAAATAATTGATGGTTCAAAGATAAAATCACGAAGAAAACTAGAAGATGCTTTGAGATGAATGAGATGAAGTGAAAATGATGACACAACATAGCAAAATTTATAGAATTTCAACTAAAGCATGCTTAGAAATTTATGGCTGTAAATGCCTACATATAAGATTTCAAAAAAATAACCTAACTTTCTGCTTTAAGTCATTGAACAAAGAAGAGCAAACCACATTCCCAGAGCAGACAGATGGGAAGAAATAATAGGATTGAATTGGAAATTAATAGAGAACAGAAAAACAATGGAGAAATCCACAAAACCAAGAGTTGATTCTTTGAAAATATCAGCAAAATTGACAAATCTTTAGCTGCACTGATCAAGCAAAAAAAAAGCGACAAGATTCAAAGTACTAAAATCAGGAGTGAAAGAGGATATATTATAACCAACCTTACAAAGATAAAAGGACTATAAGAAAATACTATAAGCAGCTATATGCTAATAAATTAGATAACCCAGCTGAAATGGAAAAATTATAAGAAAGACACAAACTCCTGCAACTGACTCAAGAAGAAATAGAAAATCTGAACAGACCTATAACAAGAGATTGAATTAGTGATGAAAAACTATCCCGAAAACAAATCCTGGCTCAAAAGCCTTCACTGGTTAATTCTATCAACCATTTAAAGAAGTAATGCCAGTACATCACAGACTAAAGCAGAAGAGGAAAGAACATTTCTTAATTCATTCTGTGAAACTATGACCCTGATAACAAAACCAGAGACATCACAAGGAAATTACAGACTAACGTAACTTAAAAACGTTTATGCAAAACACCTCAACAAAAATACTAGCAAACCAAATACAGCAACAAAAAAGGATTATATACCTGATCAAGTATGTATACATGACTAAATGGAATTTATGCAAAGCTGACTCAGTATATGAAAGTCAATTTAATATACCAAATTGATGGAAAAGGGTCGAAAAATACATGATTATTTCAGGAGATGGAGAAAAAGCATTTGACAAAATCCATTTTAAGGTAAGAGCATTCCAAGTGGGAATGGAAAAGAACTCCGCAACCTGTTAAAAGGCATCTCAGAAAACCCACAGCCAACATTATAATACTTAATGGGCAAAGACTGATAACTTTTCCCTTACTAAGATTAGAACAAGACAAAGATATCTGCTCTTAACACTTCTGTTCAATGTACTGGAAGTTCTGGCTAGGTAGTTAGGCAAGAAAAAGAAATAAAAGGAAGAAGTAAAACTGTCTCTAGTCACAGATGACAGAAATGAGTTGTATTTCTGTACAGTAGCAATGAACAAACCAAGAATGAAATTAATTTCATTTAAAAGAGCATCAGAGAAGAATAAAATACTTAGTGACATATTTAACAAAGAAATAGGAAACTTACACTATGAAAATTACAAAACATAATTATTACTGAAAGAAAGAAAACCTAAAAAATTGTAAAGAAAGCATTTGTTCATGAATCAGAAGAGTTGATATTATTAAAGTAGCAGTAATTCACACCTTGATCTCCAGGTCTGTCTAAAGATTCCGCACAGTCCTTGTCACAATCCCAACTGACTTCTTTGCAGAAATGGACTAGTAGGCCGTCAGATTCATTTGGAAATGCAGGAGGCCTCAAATAGCTATGGCAGTCTTAAAGAACAAAGTGGAGGACTTACATTGCCTAATTTTTCAACTTAGTACAAAGCTATAATATTCAAGACATTGTGCTACTGACCTCAAGAGAGATACACAATGAAATAGAATTGAGAATTCAGAAATAAATGCTCACTTATATGGTCAGTTAAAGAGTGCCAAGACCATTTGGTTGGGGAAACAGTCTTTTCAGCAGATGGTACTGGGACCATTAGATATCCACGTGCAAAAGAATGAAATTGGACCTCCCTCCCCTGCCACCTCACATCATATATAAAAATGAGCTCAAAAAGATCAAAGACCTAATTGTAAGAACTAATCCCTGAGAACACTTAGAAGAAAACAAGGATAACTCTTTAGGACTTTGGATTTGGTCGTGGTTTCTTTGTTGTTGTTGTTGTTGTTGTTGTTGTTGTTGTTGTTGTTGTTGTGGTTCAGTCATGTCTGACCCCTTGTGACCCTGTGGACTGTAGCACACCAGGCTCCTCTGTCTGTGGGATTTTCTCAGCCAGAATACTGGAGTGGGTTGCCATTTCCTTCTACAGGGTATCTTCCTGACCCATAGATCGAACCTACATCTCCTGCGAGGGCAGGTGGGTTCTTTACTACTGAGCCACCAGGGAAACCCTAGTGGTTTCTTAGATGATGCCTAATACAGGCAACCAGATGAGAACTAGGTAAATTGGACTTCATTAAAATGAAAATATTTTGTTCTTCAAAAATCATCATCAAGAAAGGGAAAAGCCAGAATAGGTGAACACTTTTGGAGGGTAGAAGAGAACATTTTTGCAAACCATATATCTAATAAGGGACTTGTATCTAGAAGATATAAAGAACTCCTACAGCTCAATAATGAAAAGACACCCATTTCAAATTATGGGCAGAAGATCTGAATAGACTTTGTCCAGAGATGATACAAAAGTAACCAGAAGCCCATGAGAACATTATCAACGTCATTAGCCATCAGGGAAATGCAAGTCCAATCCAAACATCAGATATCCCTTCATACCTACATTGGAATGACTATCATCAAAAAAACTGGTAACAGGTGTCCTTAAGGAGACGGAAAAATCAGAACCCTCATTCTCTGTTGGTAAGCATGCAAACTGGTGCAGCCACTGTGGAAAACAGTCTGGCAGTTACTCAAAAAGTTAAACATAGTTTTTGTATGACCTAGAAATTCCACTTCTAGGTATACACCCAGGATACATGAAAATATATGTTTATACAAAAACTTACACATGGATGTTCATAGTAGCAGATTTATTATAACCAAAATACAGAAATAACTCATATCAGCTGATGAATGAAGAACAAAATCAATATATTTTATATAATAGATTATTATTCGGTACTGATACATAATGCAGCCTGAATAAACCTTGAAAACATTGTGCTGAAAACAAAAAATGACAAGTTGTGTGATTCCATTTGTAGAAAGAGACAGAACATGTCTAATGGATGCCTGGGTTTCTAGGGGCTTGGTGAGAAAAGGGGAGTGGCTGCTAAAGCAAATAGGGTTTCTTTGTGGGGTGATAAAAGTGCTCTAATGTTGATTGTGATGATAGCTGCACAATTCGGTGAATATATTAAAGACCAGTGAGTTATATTCTTGAAAGGGATGAATTGTATGGTATGTAAATTATAGCTCAAAGTTTTTTAAGTTAGTGTGCTCCAGGGTACAGTACAGATGTACAAAGGGTCATACCCACTTTAATCAGTATTGTGGAACTGAAGAGATGTGGAGGGAAGGCCAGGCCTCTTAAACAAGTTTTTGCATCCTCATCCTTGGGAATTGTCTTGTTCCTGCACGCTGGCTACTGCTTTGAGGCCTGTGATTGTTGAAAATATTTATCCCAGAGAGTTTCTTATGAGGCCTTTGCAAACCAGGCAGCAAAAGCTGGCAGTGACTCGGAAGAATCCAAGCTGCCTGCGTCTCTTCACAGAGGTTCATTACTGAGGAAGGCTCGTGTGCCACCCACCACACCTGCTCCTTCCACACAGGCCCTCTCCCGCAGTGCCTGCGCCACCCCCACCCCCCCCACAAAATACCCTGGTCTAGGTGATGAGGACGCTGAGGCACCTCAGGACCCTGAGGCACCAGACTTCACAGTACCCGGCAGGTGTGCAGCAGAGGTGTGGTTCTGCGTGGTAACTCTTCAGATTCTCTTTACCAGTCAGTTGACTCTGAAACTGTTCTGGGAGCTGGGCCAAGGAGTCCCAAGACATAAAACTGAGTAATGATGGTTTTCCTCCCAACATGCAAGAAAATATATGTCAATAAATAGCATTTTCTCAATTAGATTTTCTTGAGTAAATGATTCTTAGTTTTTTCCTACTGCCTCTTTAGTTGCCATTAAGAGCTTGCAGATTACAAGAAAGAAAACAAGTAGCAACCAAGCATTAACTGAAAATCCCAGAGTTAGTTTTTTACTTCTGTTTGACACACATTTGTATGTAGGGTACATGTGCTTGGCAATTTTTAAGCACTTTTAACATATTAAATCGTTTAATTTTGCAACATTGGTAATAGATACTGTTGCCATTGGGCTTCCCTGGTGTTGCAGTATTAAAGAATCCTTGTGCCAGTGCAAGAGACACAAGAGAGAAGATGCAGGAGATGTGGGTTCAATCCCTGGGTTGGGAATATCCCCTGGAGCAGGAAATGGCAACCCACTCCAGTATTCTTGCCTGGAAAATTCCATGGACAGAGAAGCCTGGTGGGCTACAGTCCAGGGGGTTGCAAAGGGTTGGATGCAACTGAGCAACAGCACACACTGTTGCCGTTACTCCTGTTTTATAGATAAGGATGGATGCTGACGCATAGGCATGTCAACAGATTTCTCAAAGCCACCTAACAGTCTGGCTCCAAGTCTTTAGCCCCTGTGTTGCAGTCATGCTTCTTTCAGCAACTGTTCATCTTCCAGCTTATATATTAGTGATGGTTAACATGGCTGGAAAAATAGTTCCCAGTCCATGGGGTGGAGTAAGTTAGGTTCTTGTGGCATGATATCACCATACAGAAATCATAACTGTGAGTGCCTCACCCCTGGGTATATCTTAGCACCACTGCTCTGTAACAGATTTTCTGGCCTTTTCAAAAGGCTCCAGGGCAGCAGTTCAGTAGGAGTATGAAAGGACCTCAGTAGTTACTGATTTATCCTTTCACCTTAAAGATGAGAAAAACTAAGAGGAAGTAAATCCTAAGGTCTCCTGACTCTGAGCATTTAAAATAATAGGGACCAAAGAGTGAGACCGGGGCTTCCCAGGTGACTCAGTGGTAAAGAATCCACATGCCAATGCAAGAGATGTAGGTTAGATCCCTGGGTCTGGAAGATCCCCTGGAGAAGGAAATACTCCAGGAAGAATGCTTCAGTATTGAGGGGCTACAGTCTTGGGGGTTGCGAAGAGTCGGACACAACTGAGCACAGCAAGAGTAAGGCTTCCCAAGAAGCAGGTTCTGGGCTTTTTGTGTCCTCCTTTGCTCTGCACAGGATCTCTAGCTGACCGCTGCAGCACTCCTGTTCTCCCCATTTACAGAACCCTTGAAAGCCTGACGAGGAGGTGACACGCCCAGGGTCCCACAGCCAGCGTGTCGTTCCACAGCCCTCAATCTTCATCCCTTTGCTCTGCCTCGCTCCTGAGAGTACCCTCCACTGTGTGACTCACTGAGACAATTTTGTTAGTGGGGTAATGGGGTAAATAGTTTATCTAAAGCCCAGAACACAGTGTTTGACAACATCGTGTCCCATAGGTACTACATAGCCGTTGCTGTCGCTGTTAATAATGAAATCGGGGGAAATGAAAATCTGCTAGTAGGTAATATGTTCATCTCCATCTCTAGTATCGATTGTTATGCCTCGTCTGCCTTAGGAAACTTCCCATGGCTGTTGTTGGAGCAGTAGGAGGAAAAAGTCTTTTAAAAAGATCCCTTTCAGTCCTTCAGCGGTGCCCCCTTGTGGAATCTCGGCAGAATGACCACATATTCAGAGTCATTTGTGACCTGAAGAGAATTTGACAGTTTCCTGCTGGACACGAGTCTGGGTGCCTTCTGGGGGCGGACGTGGGTGAGGGGTGCCGATGAGGGCAGAGAATGGGTTAGGGTACTGCGTGGGCTGCGTCAGCGTTAAAAGCGGAAGGGGTGGAATTGCAGAGTCTGTATTTGCCACACGTCTAAGCTTCCCTCGCCCCTGGTGGCCTGCCTCTCAGAGTCTCCGTCACAGACTTGGGGCCCAGGCTAAAGGCTGTCCCCTCCAGTCTGTTCAGAGCAGGTTTGAGGGGCAGAAACGTGTTTCCTCACGCGCAGTGACTGAAGCCTGTCTCCTGGTGGCTGTGCCAGCCTCCATTGTGTTCCCTCCGCCAGGGGCTTCTGAGGAGAACGGCCCGCCTCACAGCTCCACCAGGACTCAGCTGCCTCAGTCGATGAAGATCATGCACGAGATCATGTACAAGCTGGAGGTGCTGTACGTGCTGTGTGTGCTGCTGATGGGGCGCCAGCGCAACCAGGTGAGGCCCGCCCGTCTCTGGGCCGCGGCGCTGCGGTGGGCGCTTCCCGGGCGCAGCGGCGCGCCGGCGTCCTGCTCGGCTGCCTGCACAGCGGCCCTGGCCCGGCAGCGGGAGGAGTCGTTCCTCAGCCCTGCAGTCTGATTCCAGAGCCCATAGTCCTCCCACCGCACCGCAATGGGGCAACGTTTCTAGACAGAGCTCTGGGGCCCCAGGCAAAAGTGGGTGGCGAAGCCATGTTACCCGACCTTGTTAATACACAGGGTAAAGGGTGAGTGTCTGCCCTGCAGAAGGCACTGGAGGAGCTGCCAGTCTGATGGGGGCTTGGGGTGGTGGGCCAGAACTAAGTCAAGTCATGACAGCAGGGCAGCTACCAGGGGTCCCACTGTGCGGAGGTTCCCTGAGTCTTGAAGCAGTTCCAGGAGAGAGGGATGGGGGGTGCTCTGGAAGCACACCCCGCTTCTCCCCAGGATGGACAAGTGGCCCCCTCCTGTTCCCTCTACCTCCTAGGGATGTAGCGAGAGGCCTGAGGGGAGCTGGGAGCTTGGCAGTCCCTGAGCATCGTTTTGAGTCAGAGACTGTTCTCTCACACAGCTCTCTGTGAGATGGGTGCAGTTATCACAAGTTTGCAAGAGAGGAACAATTTTAGAGAAGGTGGAAGGGGAAAGACTGGCTGAAAAGATGACATCTGGCCTGGTAGTGTGCTGAAGAAAGCAAGGGAGCCAGGCATGCTGACCGCTTCACCCAAAGTGGCCTACCAGGTCAAGGAAGCCCACCCTGGTGGGCACCGGCCTGGTGGTTCAGTGGAACAGTAGAAAGCTGGGGGTGGACTGGAGCCAGCAGTCAGGAGAGGCAGGCTGAGGGGTCTCCACGGGCCAGGTTGCCTCTGGCTTTCATAGACCGCTTAAGGACTCTGGCATTCACCCTGAGTGAAATGGAAAACCATCCCCCGGCTGCTGTGTGCAAGAGCTGACAGTAGCTAGGACCCACATGTTGATGGCAGGGGTGGTGAGCAGTGCTTTTGTTCTGGACCTGTTTTGAAGGTAGAACAGGTAAGATTTTCTGAGAAGTTAGGTATGGACTTAAGTGAAGAGAGGAAGTAAAGATGACTTCCTTACCTCTTTCCAAGCAGGTGGGAAGAATGGTTTGCTGTTTATTGAGATGGTTAAGACTAGTGGGTAAGGAGTGGAGGGGCAGACGTCTGTAGGGAGGAGGGGGCAGGGTTCGGTTTGAACAGGTTAAGTTTAGGTATCTATTAGAATTCGCACTGGGGTTACCTGCACCTGAGTTGGGGGCTAGATGGGCCCTGGAGGTATAACTTTGGAGATTGTCAACCTGTGGTTGGCATTTAAAACCAGGACACTGGATGAGATCCTTCCATGACGTCCACAGCACTGGGGCTCCTTCCTTCCGTGTGGTATATATTTCATATAAAAAATACTAGTCACGATGCCTTACCTGTGTTGAGTGCCTTTTCTTTTTCGAGACACTTCTGTAATCATATTTGAATTTGCGGGTACTTGGTAAGTTACACAGCAGATGGTGGCCTCCATCCCACTTGATATTTGTGAAAACCAAGACCTGTATAAGGGCCATGTTCTCAGTCTCCAGGCGTCGTCAGAGCAGGACTTAAATCCTGCTGCTCTGACTTTTCTTTCTGTCCCTTCACTGAGATAGTTCCCCTGCTCCCTTAGTCTCCCCAGTACCAAATTTCTATGAATCCTTGTGGTCTTTGGTTAAACTGATCACAGCCACCCTTTCCAGCTGGCCTCAAGACCCTGCCTTGCTGCGAGCCAGTGTGATGCTGTCGTGTCCTCATTTGCACAGTCAGCATTTACTGAGTTCCTACTGTGTGCCAGGTACTACAGGGACATGGATTATTTTAATAGGTCAGTAATTCACATAGTTCTGTAGTGAGGTATAAATGAGTATCAATGAAGCCTTTCTCCCCTCTGACCCTGAACATTCAAGATTCTTCCAAGAGGCACTAATTTTACCAATTTTTAATGTCTCTGCTGCTGCTGCTAAGTCACTTCAGTCGTGTCCGACTCGGTGCGACCCCACAGACGGCAACCCACCAGGCTCCCCCATCCCTGGGATCTCCAGGCAAGAACACTGGAGTGGGTTGCCATTTCCTTCTCCAGTGCATGAAAGTGAAANTGCAGTTATCACAAGTTTGCAAGAGAGGAACAATTTTAGAGAAGGTGGAAGGGGAAAGACTGGCTGAAAAGATGACATCTGGCCTGGTAGTGTGCTGAAGAAAGCAAGGGAGCCAGGCATGCTGACCGCTTCACCCAAAGTGGCCTACCAGGTCAAGGAAGCCCACCCTGGTGGGCACCGGCCTGGTGGTTCAGTGGAACAGTAGAAAGCTGGGGGTGGACTGGAGCCAGCAGTCAGGAGAGGCAGGCTGAGGGGTCTCCACGGGCCAGGTTGCCTCTGGCTTTCATAGACCGCTTAAGGACTCTGGCATTCACCCTGAGTGAAATGGAAAACCATCCCCCGGCTGCTGTGTGCAAGAGCTGACAGTAGCTAGGACCCACATGTTGATGGCAGGGGTGGTGAGCAGTGCTTTTGTTCTGGACCTGTTTTGAAGGTAGAACAGGTAAGATTTTCTGAGAAGTTAGGTATGGACTTAAGTGAAGAGAGGAAGTAAAGATGACTTCCTTACCTCTTTCCAAGCAGGTGGGAAGAATGGTTTGCTGTTTATTGAGATGGTTAAGACTAGTGGGTAAGGAGTGGAGGGGCAGACGTCTGTAGGGAGGAGGGGGCAGGGTTCGGTTTGAACAGGTTAAGTTTAGGTATCTATTAGAATTCGCACTGGGGTTACCTGCACCTGAGTTGGGGGCTAGATGGGCCCTGGAGGTATAACTTTGGAGATTGTCAACCTGTGGTTGGCATTTAAAACCAGGACACTGGATGAGATCCTTCCATGACGTCCACAGCACTGGGGCTCCTTCCTTCCGTGTGGTATATATTTCATATAAAAAATACTAGTCACGATGCCTTACCTGTGTTGAGTGCCTTTTCTTTTTCGAGACACTTCTGTAATCATATTTGAATTTGCGGGTACTTGGTAAGTTACACAGCAGATGGTGGCCTCCATCCCACTTGATATTTGTGAAAACCAAGACCTGTATAAGGGCCATGTTCTCAGTCTCCAGGCGTCGTCAGAGCAGGACTTAAATCCTGCTGCTCTGACTTTTCTTTCTGTCCCTTCACTGAGATAGTTCCCCTGCTCCCTTAGTCTCCCCAGTACCAAATTTCTATGAATCCTTGTGGTCTTTGGTTAAACTGATCACAGCCACCCTTTCCAGCTGGCCTCAAGACCCTGCCTTCCTGCGAGCCAGTGTGATGCTGTCGTGTCCTCATTTGCACAGTCAGCATTTACTGAGTTCCTACTGTGTGCCAGGTACTACAGGGACATGGATTATTTTAATAGGTCAGTAATTCACATAGTTCTGTAGTGAGGTATAAATGAGTATCAATGAAGCCTTTCTCCCCTCTGACCCTGAACATTCAAGATTCTTCCAAGAGGCACTAATTTTACCAATTTTTAATGTCTCTGCTGCTGCTGCTAAGTCACTTCAGTCGTGTCCGACTCGGTGCGACCCCACAGACGGCAACCCACCAGGCTCCCCCATCCCTGGGATCTCCAGGCAAGAACACTGGAGTGGGTTGCCATTTCCTTCTCCAGTGCATGAAAGTGAAAAGTCAAAACTGAAGTCGCTCAGTCGTGTCTGACCCTCAGCGACCCCATGGACTACAGCCTACCAGGTTCCTCCATCCATGGGATTTTCCAGGCAGGAGTACTGGAGTGGGGTGCCATTGCCTTCTCCTTTTAATGTCTCTGTAGAGAATGTGAAAGTGTATTGGTGCATAGTGAGAATAAGTGTAGATGTTTGCCTTAAAGCTCAGCATTGCTTTCTTCATCCTGAAGGCTTCTTATACATATATGCCTGGGTTTTTGATAGACCTTCAACTCACATCTGTCTTCATGCTTTTGCCTTCCTACCCCTCCAGGTTCACCGAATGATTGCGGAGTTCAAGCTGATCCCTGGGCTGAATAATTTGTTTGACAAACTGATCTGGAGGAAGCATTCAGCATCTGCCCTCGTGCTCCACGGTCACAACCAGAACTGTGACTGTAGCCCGGTGAGCAGGGACCCTGATGGCAGATGCCAGGAGTGGTTGTTTCAAGACCTGCCGTTGGCCCTTTGAAATCTCCTTCTTTGAGAGTAGAGCAGAAACTAAAATCACAGCCCGTGTACTCCCATAACTGGAAGCCACCTTGGGGAAGGATCTGAACCCCACCCTCCACCTACCCAGGAATCCCTTTGGATGCCTCCCAGCAGCCTCCCATTGTTCATTTGCCTCCAGGCAGAGCCACGCACTCCACTCCAGGGCAGCAGGTTTTTCCTCATTCTGTTCTGTACCCCGTTCTAATTGACATCCCTAATATTAGGTTTGCCTCCCAGAACCATGGCAGCGATTGGCCTCCAAGAAGGACTTTAGGAAGTTTTTTTTGTTTGTTTTTTTTAAGGGTCAAGGGCTCATGTCTACCTGGTTTTCATCACAGTGCCCTAAAGAGCCCTGAACAGGGAGTCTAAGTCATCGGCCATCAGCACCACGTCAGTGCCACACGGCTGTCAGGGCCCAGTGCCGTGGGTCCCACCTGGTCTCTCTGCTGCATTCTGGGGACTTCCCGCAGTGCTGTGTCTTCCAGTTTGCTGTTTTTCTCCTTGGCTTTGTCAGATTTATCTTTCAACAGATCCATTTGGGTTCATATATTTTGCGTTTCTAGACATTTTGTCTGGATCTCTGTCAAAAAGTATTTGGTCTTTTATTGATTATGTTAAATATTTTCTTCTTCTGTTGAGTTTTCTGTCTTTAATTTCATCTCTTTAGTTACTCATGACATACTTTTTTATGGTCTTTTTTGGATTGTTCACAGAGTGCTAATACTTGTGTCTGCGTCTGCAGACTCAGCTTGGGGTGGAGTGGTGCCTTGTGTTCTGTACCATTTATAGAAGGTCACCTTCAGGGGGCTTGTTTTCTTGGGGATACTGGAAGTAGTCCCATAGAACATTTGGCTTTTGTCTGCCAGGTGCTTTAGGGAGCAGTGTCCCAGGGCAAGTTTTCACATTGAGTATCTGCCCTCCTCGTCTGGAAGTGTGAGCCCAGGGTCCTGCGGACCTGGGGTCTCCCCTCCACTAGCAGAGACAGGGTTCTTTGCCAGCTCCCAGGCCTGGTAGGTGAGGTTTTTCTAACCCTTTTTTCACTAAACGTATCAGTTCCACAGGCTTTGCATGGGCCCAAGGTCCTGTCTGGTCCCTACAGAGCGTTGAAACCCAAGCCCTGGCCCAAATAAGTCTCATTTTCCCTTCTCTGCCAGCCATCAGCTCTTGTGCTCACTGCTCTGAACTCAGTCCTTCCTTCATTTCTAATTCTAGTGGAATTTCCTTTCTTTCCTATGTGCTTAGCCTCACATTGAAAATAATTTCAGTTATTTTCTATCCAGTATCTTGGAGTGTTTTTAACAGAAAGGTTCTGCCTTAGCTTAATCCACTGTTGGCCAGATGTGGACAAAAGGTTTTCTGACTAAAGAGGAGTCCTCCCTGTGCGCCAGGACAGGGCCTCAGAAAAGCAGCAGGATGCCCAGGCTCTCACCAAAGCCTTTTGTTTTCTTTGAACGTTGTGACTGTGGTCTTAACATCGAGGGTGCACGTGTATTTTAGGACATCACCTTGAAGATCCAGTTTTTGAGGCTCCTCCAGAGTTTCAGCGACCACCACGAGTAAGTACAAGCTGTCCCCAGAGGAGACTTGGTTTGCTGTCTCTGTTCTCCCTTTGTCTCATCACTGACCTCAGCTGAGGAGGACCCGGGAGCCGTGAGAGCCGCTGTCACCTCAGTGTGACCGTGAGGCTGCACTTCCATAAGAGCTGCCATTTGTCCAGCCCTTCCTTTATGCCAGGCACTACCTGAACTTCCCCTTGACCCCCACAGCCACCTTGGAAGTGAGTGCGGAAGTTGCTGGCCCCTTAACACCCCTGGAGTCAATGCAGCTCTCGGCCGTCTGTCCCTCTGAGCCGGCAGTAGACAGCTTGGCTATTCGCCGGGGCCTGTAGGACGCTCAGATGGCCAGAGTGGGCTGAGTATGTATACGTTGAACAGGTGGGATATTCTTTGCCTGTACGAGATGTGCTTTCTCCCATTTTCCTTGGAGCACATTCTGCCCTCTCATTTTTTTACTCATCAGCCTTTGATGTAGGATGTGTAGGAGAATGAGTGTCTGCTATGAGGGAACAGTGCAGTCAGGGGAGGGGTAAATGGCAGCTGACCCTTGATGTTGACCCTGGGAAGATGTTGGTGAGCTGGCAAACAGAAGCAGGTGCTACTCAGCTCTTACCACCTGTTGGGTACAGGAAACAGGGCCCACTGTTGTATAATTTCTGAGTTTTCCCCTAAGAGAAGCCAGAAATGAAGATTTATGTGCAAGGTCCTGATTTTTAGGTGCTGGTTTAGATTCTTTGTGTAAGCTAATAGGACATGCGTGAGGACCCATGTGGCCCCTCAGGGGCCTTCACTTTGAAGCTTTTGTGTGGGTGGTGTGGCTCATCCTCTCTGAGAGGTTCTCTGTTTGAAGGCCTTAAGCCCCAGGAAGTATAGCAACTCTCTGAAAAATGGCACCAGTATGTCCTGAATGTGTCCTTTTTTCCCTTAAGACCTGGGTCCCTCACTTCTGTCATTTGACAGGTCACATTCGCAGGCTTGGATTGTGTATATTCTGCAGCAGCAGGAAAGGGGGGCGTGCTTTTCATGGGAGTGGCAGGGTCAGGTTCCAGTTTTCCGAAGAACTTTCTGTGTGGGTTGGATTCCTGTGGGAGACCATTTAGGAAGCCGGTTCTGTCCACATGATGTGGGTGACGAGAGGCCTGGGTGTGAAGGGGGAAGGAAGAATGTCGCACTCGGGCCTCCTGGTGGGAGAGCTGGAATAGGGCCAGGCTTGAGTAAAGTGATGGGCGTCTGGGCATCATGGAGTTGGAAGTGCCTTTGAAAAATTGAATAGAAATGTTCAGTGGCAAAAGAAAGGCCTTACACATACTAAGGAAAGGGGCTTTGTTAGTGAACATGCAGGCCTCCAGAGGGTGGGCGTTGGGGCCAAGGAGACTCCCTCAGCTGAAGAGCAGTGGGCTCCATGCCCTCCCCCAGAATGCTGCCTTGGCGTGGGTGGTCTTCAGGGCGGCTACCAGGGGCTTCTTGATGTAAGTGGGCAGCAAGAGCCTGGCCCAGTGTGGACGTGGTGGCCCCAGTTCCTGTCCATTACTGCCTCCAACACATCTGTTTCAGGAACAAATATCTACTGCTCAACAACCAAGAGCTGAATGAACTCAGCGCCATCTCTCTCAAGGCCAACATCCCTGAGGTGGAAGCCGTCCTCAACACTGACAGGTGAGCGTGGGGGACCCACAGCCCGCCTGGCTGCCTTCATGTCCCGGGGCTCACAGACAGATGCACCTGGGTCTGCATACTTGTCCTTTCGCACCCACGTGTAACTGGCATGCCGAGGGCTCCCGTGTACTAGGCTGTGTCCTCCCACCACCTGCATTGTCTCAGCGGAGCCCCTTAGCAGCCTCGGAGGGAAGTGCCATTGTCACCCACTTTACAAACTGGGGAGCAGGGGCTCAGCGAGGGCACCTGCCAAAGGTCGTAAATGCTCTGCCCCCTCCCTGCTCACTCAGCTTCGTTGGCCTCCTCTCCTGCCCTCTGCCAAAACCCATTAGCCGAGTAATGCCTCACTTTCTGGAGCAGAGCAGGGGGGTCTCAGGCTCACAGGAGTCAGGGCAAGGAGGACTCTGTGCAGCAACAGGAGTCATAATTCTCTGGTCTTTTGTTGTTTTTGGTTTAAAAGCAGCAGAAATCTTTGTTCAAATGAAATTGAATGTAGTCCCACATCTGTCTGCAGTGCAGGAGACCCGGGTTCAATCCTTGGGTTGGGAAGATCCCCTGGAGGAGGGCACAACAACTCCCTCCAGTATTCTTGCCTAGAGAATCCCCACGGACAGAGGAGCCTGGTGGGCTACAGTCCGTGGGGTCACAAAGAGTCAGACATGACTGAGCAATCAAGCACACAGCACAAGGCCTGTAGTAGGTGAACAGTAGAACTGCTCTATTTGAAGGGAAAGTTTAAGGGCCTAGAGTTGCTGCCTGCTATTCCTCTCTCCTCCATAATGCAGCCTGAGTGCTTTTCTCATTTATTGTCTTTGCTTCCTAGACCGGGAAGCAGAGGCCCAGAAACTTGAGTATGTGTCCATGGTCACCTGAAGCCAAACCTGGGGCCCAGGGTACTCCCTGCCTTACTTACCCTATCAGTGGCACAGACTTTGCCCCATCTCTTAGACTCTGTCATGGTGATCCAAACCCACTTTTGTCACGAGCAGCCCTCCCTCCAGCAGTTCTGAGCCCCATATGACTCTGGATGCATTTTTTGGCCTCTGGTCACTTGTCAGCAAGCCTGGGCAGGGAAGGCTGCCCTGAGATGTGAGAATGCATTTGGCTGTTTAGTTCTGAGACTGCAGGAGTCCTTAGGGTGCTCTGGACCCAGGTGGAGCAGGAGGATATCCTGTAGGTTTAGAAATGTCCTCATGTTTTGTTTTGTTTTGCTTTTTATCCACCTACATCAGCAAAGACCCCCAGCCCCAGGGTCTCAAGACATAGTTCTGCCATTTGGAATTTGGCCTCTTGTCAGCCTCTCAAATCTGCCATCAAGATTTTTATCTATTCTCTTTCAGGAGTTTGGTATGTGATGGGAAGAGGGGCTTGTTAACACGTCTGCTGCAGGTTATGAAGAAGGAGCCAGCTGAGTCATCTTTCAGGTAGGTCCGGACATGCACCTCCCACTCCTGAGGGTGCAGAAACCAAGTGTTTAAGCTGTTAGAAATGCCTTCTGTCGTCACCAGCTTCCACCCCGCATAGCTGGTTACTGTCAGGGAGAAGGAATCTGCTGGCTCCCTGGTGTTGACTCAGCACATACTAGATTTTGCTGTGTGCTGGCAGTGTGTTTCAGGAATTGAGCCAGCATTCAGCAAGCACCTATTCTGTGCTGATGCTGGACAAGTGGGGAGAAATGGGAGCTACAATCCCTACCCATATGGAGGCCCCTGGCTTGCAGGAAATAAGCATAGAAAGACCCCTATGTGGGGGATGCAGTGTGGAAGGGCTCAGAGCCAGGACCTGCCTTGGAGACTGTGGGAGTGAAGGAAGGGCTTGGGGCAGGGGGGTGCGGTGCAGACAGGGAGGGCGTCCCGGTTCCTTAGACTCATCCATGTTGTCTTAGAGGCTGTGGACAGGACAGCGGCCTGAGTGCTTTTCTCTGGTCTTTTGGCATTCCGAAGACCAGAGGGAGGCATTCCATCAGGGTAGGTGTGAGCTGTCAGCAGGCTCCACGCCCAAGGGTCCCCTGTCAGCTCAGCCTACCTTGTCCCTTTGTCCCCTCACGGATCCAAGCTCTGCCCTCTGAGGCCACTCAGTCAATATCAGCCTCCTCTTCTCTAGGACAGCCCATCACAAGTGAGTTCAGTGACCCGTCCACATGCCTGTCTGGTCCCTCATGCATTTCTGACCCCTCTCTTCCATGTCCTCCTGTTCCTCTGAAGGAGCAGAGCCTAGAGTATGTTTTCACACGTGACTCCTGGGGCAGTCCTCTGAGCCCACATACTCCTTCCAGACGAACCACATAGAGGACTGTTCCCCACTGAGCCGTCAGCTCCCTAAGAATGGGGACTCGCCACGTGTTTCCAGTGCCCTGTATGAGGCCCAAGGCCTGAGAGATGTTCGGTAAACATCTCCCAGTGTTCAATGTGTTGGATCAGTGAAAAGGGCAGTAGACATCTCCCACCCCCTCTCTGAATGGAACGTGGGCCAGAAGAGGGCAGCCTTAGCCACCTGGGCCAGGGGTCAACATTTGGGTCGCAGGTTTTGGCAAGCCCGGGCTGTGGAGAGTTTCCTCCGAGGGACCACCTCCTATGCAGACCAGATGTTCCTGCTGAAGCGAGGCCTTCTAGAGGTAATGGCCTGGAAGAGCCAGGGTGTTGGGTGTCCCCTTCTCCCCCAGCCCCATGCATTGCTTTCCTGCCCTGAGACGTAGACAGCTGGCTGAAGCAGACCAGACTCTCTATCTTCAAATGCCAGTGCACATTTCTCTGGTATTTCCCCTGAGCTTTCAGCTCTGGGTTCCCCATGGGTGCTTACTGGGTGATTGAGGGATCTGAGGGGTGGCCATGGAGGATTATAGGAGTCTGTGAAGTTGCTCAGCAAGGCTTTTTGACCCCAAGGATACTTTGCTGCTGACTATTTAATTTCCCTTTATTGAAAAATGGCCTCCAGAAAAAGCAAAATTTACAAAAGAGGGTAGAGCAAAATGTCCAAAGCTACAATTGGTTTAAATAAAAAAAGATAAAAATAAGAAACTGACCCATGAATTGTAATAAAACCTATAAGGTAAAGAATTCATCTAACTCAGTATATATAACTCAAGAAAATGAAAAGGAAACACTTTAACTGCCTTGTAAAAAATTCACTTATTGTAAACTTTTCCATTTATTAACATGAACCATGGGGTCAAAATGTGTCTCCTGTCCTTAAACCCCATGCTTCACTTGAATGGCCTCAGTGCTCAGGCCAGGGCTGTATTACCGCTGGAGACAACTCCCTCCTTGTGAGCTGGAGAGCTTGGCCATCGTGAAAAGACTGTAGCTCAGACCTGGGCAAGCAAGAGAGGTTGAGGCTACGTACCCCAACCTGCCCTCACCCCTACCCGCCCCACTTCCTGGTTAGGTGTGTCAGGCCTGGCCCTGCCCTTGGAGCCACCAGCATCCTCCAGTGAGAATCTAGACAGGGGAGCAAGTTCTATCAACCTGGATGCTTGCTCGAAGCTAACAGCACATGGGCTGAGCTGCATACCAGGGCTGGGGGAGGCAAGCGGTGGGCAGCTCAGATGAGCACGGCCTGGGGCCTCCGGGGACCAGTCACCTTTTCCTGCCTGCATTCTGTCCTCTCCCACCCCCAGCACATCCTCTACTGCATCGTGGACAGTGAGTGCAAGTCACGGGATGTGCTGCAGAGTTACTTTGACCTCCTTGGGGAGCTGATGAAGTTTAATGTTGATGCATTCAAGAGGTTCAATAAGTACATCAACACTGATGCAAAGGTAAGTCTAAGCCAGCGCTTTGTGAGTTCACTGTTTTGTCCAGAGGTTATATCAGAGCCCTGGTCCTTGCCAGTCTTCAGGTGCTGGTTTTATACTGGAGAGTCCTGGGGTCAGCGGGCAGATGTCAGTTAGCGTTCATTAGTCCTTGCTCTGCACTAGACCCTAGGTATGCAGGGATGAAAATCTCGCCTGCTTGTGGGCAGGCGGGAGCAGGTGAGCTTGGAAATGACTCTGCCGCAGTGTGCCAGGCGCCATGATGGGCCGTGGAAGGGCAGGACGTGGCCTGATGTGTTAAGCTTTCAGGGTGTATGTGGTAGAAACCCAGCCCAGACTAATTGAAGTAAAAATGGCAGCAGTCCCTTTGGTGCTGAAAACGCTGGACGTGGTATCTGAAGATCTGGTTCGGCTCTCGCTGGGGCTGCTTATTAGGTGGGGAGGGCACCGAGTCCTCTGCACCTCGGTCTTCCCCTTGGCAACAGCTGGGCTGGGGCAGGTGGGTGTCCCCTGCAGCGACCACATGCCCTGGGCCTTGGCTGTATTTAGCCGAGAGCTCGCCACCCCCGTCAGCCTGGCCCCACTCCAGTTCCAGGTGTTCCTGAAGCAGGTCAACAGCTCGCTGGTGGACTCCAACATGCTGGTGCGCTGTGTTACTCTGTCCCTGGACCGATTCGAAAGCCAGGTGGACGTGAAAGGTAAGAAAGGCCCAGTGCCGAAGCAAGTCCGTCCGTTGTGGCTGCACTGGTGCCAAACACCCAGCCTCTCGCAAGGAAACAGAAGCTTCTGAGAGTCACTACACCAAAGGCCCACGTGGGTGGGGTCCAGGCGGTGGCTCTCTCTGGGGCCTGTGTGACATTTTAATGAAGGTTAAAAAAAACCAAAACATTGTTGCCAGCAAAATGCAAAAATCAACATACCCTTCCTCTTCTGGCCTGGAATTGCCTGGATGAGAAGGATTCAAGTGGTAAAGCCTGGGGAGGGCCTCAGGGAGGCACGCCAGAATGGGCCTGAAGGACAAGGTGAAGGCATGCCCTGGCTGGGGTTCTCACGGGAATGCAGGCTTGGCAATGGTGGCAGAGGAGCTGGAGCTTTGTTTCCTGCGCAGCCCAGCTTTTCTGTAGTCGTTTTGACAGTGGAGGCTCCCAGCTTCAGAGTCGGGACGCGAGGGGGGCTTGACTAGAAGCCTGGGTGTTGGGCCCCGGGGCCACCGAGCAGCTTCGGCACCGGCCGCTCACTCCCCTGCCTGTCTGTCTGCAGTTGCAGAGGTCCTGTCTGAGTGCCGCCTGCTCGCCTACATATCCCAGGTCCCCACACAGATGTCCTTCCTCTTCCGCCTCATCAATATCATTCACGTGCAGACGCTGACCCAGGTGAGAGGCCTACAGACCTGCCCCTGGGAAAGGGGGATTAGAAAGTTACCCTCATCCCGGGGTCACCTTCACCCTAGAAGTACCTCTCCTGTCACCCACCCCTTCATTCCCAGGAGAACCCCCCCAGCTATTCTGAGGACTTGTTGCAATAACGGATCAGCTCCCCATTTTACAGAAGAGGCCTGGGGAAGGAGCAAGGCTCTGAGGGTCACAAGTGGTTTGGGCAGAGTCTGGGTGGGCAGTGAGTTCTGACTCCCCGTCCAGTGCTCTCCAGGCCCCGCCTGCAGCACAGACTTGGGGTTGGATCTGATGTTGACACCCATCTCCTTCAACAAACAGTTGTGCAGCTGCCCCCCTCAAAGCTTTACACCCTCTTTTCTAAAATGGGGGTGACACTCAGAGGTTTTCTTTTGTTCCTTCATCTAACAAACATTTATTAAGGCAAGATCCTGGGCTGGGGACGCACAGTGAATAAACAGACCAAGACGCTTCCAGTCTAGTGCTGAGTGAGAGAGATGCATGCGCCCAGCCGCCCCAGGGACTGAGGCTCCCAGGAAGAAGCCGTGCCTGAGCTGATTCTGGAGGAGGCATGGACTGACTAGATTAATAATGCTGCTCCCCCCACCTCTAGGGTGGGAGAAGGGGACAGTAAGAGCCGGGAAGGCACTGGGCAGGAGCCTCATCGTTCCTCTCCGCAGGCCTCTGTTGGCTTTATGCAGGGCAGCACCGTGTGAGGCCTGTGGACACCTCCGCCCTGCCCACTTCCCCCTTACCCCCCGCCCCAGGCCACCAGGGCCACTGTGCTGCCGGCACACGCCTGACCCGCACAGCCCGATCCTTGTAGGAGAACGTCAGCTGCCTCAACACCAGCCTGGTGATCCTGATGCTGGCCCGACGGAAAGAGCGGCTGCCCCTCTACCTGCGGCTGCTGCNATTGAAGGCATGCGCTGCAGGAGGTCTCTCCATTGGCACATGTGCCACAGTGTGGGAATGTGGTGTCTGTACACCAGTGTGCGTGTATTAATGTGAGTGTCTGTGTAGGGGTCTTTTTTTTGACCACATGACTTGTGGGATTTTAGCTCCCTGACCAGGGACTAAACTCGGGCCCTCGGCACCGAGTGCCAAGTCTTCACTGTCCTAACTGGACCACCGGAGAAATCCCCTGTGTGTGGATATCAGTATGTCTGTTCTTTCATCTAGGCTGTCATTCTTCCACCCACAGACTGCTGCTTTCCCCCAGAGCTGTGCTGGTGTGCTAGTGTGTGCAGAGAGCAGAGCCTCTGTGTGTTTGCACACGGGCCCATCAGGGTGTAAATTACGACCTTTCCTCCCATCACCACCTGCCTATGCTTGTCCATCAGGATCTGGCCCTGCATCCTAAGATGGGGAGCAGTCAACATTGGCAGGGGCGGGGGGGGAGTCCCTCTGTGCATCTGACCTGGGCACCCATTGTCTGCGTAGCTGGACTGGGTTAGGAGGGATAGGTGATGACTGCAGAGACACACTGGGTGAGACCTTCCTGGAAGGACAGTGTCTCAAGGTGCCCAGAGATGAGGTTGGGCAGGAAGGGCACAGGTCTGCTGGATGGAGGGTCAGAGAAAAGGCTGGGGTTGTGGTAGGGGGAGGGGCCCAATCACAAGGAACCTGACTGGCCAAATAAGGGTGGGGGTCTCCATCTTAAGGTGATGGGATCTGGAGAAGGTTTTTAGGCAGGAATGCGATGTGTTCAGATTAGTAGCCAAAAAAAGATCACTCTGGCTGAAAGAAGATCAGGCAGAGGAATGGAGGCTGGGAGAGCATGTGGAGGCGGTGGGTAAGTTCCAGGTGAGAGGTAAGGTGGCATGAGCTGGGCAGCGGCCTGGGGATGAACAGCAGCATCTGGGGCAGGTGGGAGCCCCAAGCACTTGATGAAATTTGCTCAATCTGAGTGGGAAAGTGCAGGCCTGGGCCTCTCCTATCCTCCTCCTTCCCACCCTCTCCTGAACTCACAGCTATCAATATCCGCAGATGCCAGCTTCCCAGAGGGACCAAAGTGAATGCGGATGAACTTGCCCTGTGGGCAGAGGAGCAGTCTCAGTTGGAGGCCCCGGCAGTGCTGCTCCATACACCCAGGGCTCCCCAGACCTTGTGTCTTCCCGCCTCCCCACCCTCCCCAACCCCACCCAGTCTCCCACTGAAGCCACTCACAAAGCGGGACGAGTTGTCATTGCGCAGGGTCTTGGCATTGCCAAAAGCCTCCATAGCAGGGTTAGCCTCGATGATCTGATCCTCGAGGGTGCCCTGGTGGCAGGATGAGGGGTCTCTCACCCCGTGGTCCTGGGTCTTAGCCCATCCCAGACCACCTCTGCTTGGGAAGGGGCAGGGGAGGGAGGGTCCNTTGGCATTGCCAAAAGCCTCCATAGCAGGGTTAGCCTCGATGATCTGATCCTCGAGGGTGCCCTGGTGGCAGGATGAGGGGTCTCTCACCCCGTGGTCCTGGGTCTTAGCCCATCCCAGACCACCTCTGCTTGGGAAGGGGCAGGGGAGGGAGGGTCCCCAGGACTTCATAATAATTGCCTGCCCCACTCATACCAGCCCCATACCTACCCCAGTCTTCGTGGCCAGAAATTGCTGGGAGGAGAAGGAAGACAAAGTTAGAGGGTGTGAGGTCTCACCAGGCGGGAGTGTGGCAGTGGGGGAGAGGTGTGGGTTAGCAGGACAGTGAACGTTAGTCACCCAAATGTCACCCCACTCCCTATGCCTGACCCTCCAGAGGCTGTCAGATGGAGAAATGCAAGAAATGGAGCAGGCAGGGCTCTAATCAGGGAGGGGCTTGAGGCAGGAGCTGTGCGTCGGTGTCCCTTACCCACAGTGCCCCAAAGCTCTGCCTCTGGCCTCCTCCATATCCCTTCATTTCCCACAACCCCAGAATTGACACTGCCCCAAGCCCCAGAGGTTCCTGACTACAATCTACTCCCCTTTAGAGCCCAACTCAAAAGCCCCTTCCTCTAGGAAATCTTCCCTGATTCTCTGAGGCTGAGACTCTTCCTGCCCAAACGTTCTGACCCTTGACCCCTCTCTGTGACTGCCCTTCTTCACACTTCTCCTTTCTATTATGATTGGGTGCATTTTCACTGTACAACTATATATTGAGTATTATTCAAAATAGCCCTGCCAGGTGCATATTATTACGCCTAGTTTGCAAATGAGGAACCTAAGACTCAGAGCTGGAAAGTGATCTGCTCAAGATGACACAGTAAGTCAGGGGCATCCTGCTTCCCATGGCACCCAAAGCCACCTGTCTCTCATCTAGAGGGACTTACTGAACCAAAGGACTCCTCCCCACTTGCTCTCCTAGCCTCATCTTCCCTCCATCTACCCTTCTATCTCTTCCCTGCCCTGGATCCCAGCAGCCTACGAAAAAAAGGAGGGAAAGGAACGAATGGATTCTGGAGTGACAGGTGCCATGCCACCTGTCCCATGCCATGAGACTTTGGTGATTCACTCACCTCCAGGGAGCCCAAGACTTAAAAGTCCCCCTGAGCTGTTGCTGGGAGACAAGGGCAGGAGAGAGATGGCAGGAGCCCTCCCCTGAGCTCCACCCCCCACACTCAGCTCCAGGGCTTTTGAACAGGGCTCCTTCTGATACATGTGGTCAAATTTGGGGCAGAGGGGAGGCAGGTTGATCAGGTTTTTAAGCTACAACACCCATGGCCCCTGTGAGCCAGCCTTTCTCTCTACCTCCCTTGCCTGACAGCTCCCCCAAACCTCAAATCCACGATGCAGGGCTCCTTTCTGCCCGGGTGCCCCCTAGACTCACCCATTCTGGCTGTATCCCTGTCAGCTCCCGCCCTCCATTCTCATTCCTGGACCAAGCCCCAACTTTCTGTAGCATCCTCAGAGACATTTTGGGAGTTGGGAAAATGAGGTGGAGGGGAGGAGGAAAGAGTACCAAAAATGTCAACAGCAAAAACAAAACCAAACAAGAAAAACAATCACCACCACAACAAAAAACCAAAACTGAAAAAAAAAAAAGAAAAACACAAGAAAATCAAATGGGAAAACAGGAAAAGGCAAAAAGAAAAAGGAAAAAAAAAACTTTAAATGCCAAAAAAGATAAGAAAAATAAGAAAGAAAAATGCCCCAGAATAAAAGCAAGGCTCAACAAGACCAGGAGTGAGGGCTGGGTGGGTGGAGGGCTTAGGCTTCTGGAAAGAAAAGTCAACCCATTTGGGGGTGGGTGTGCAGTGCCCACACATCTCTAAACAGCTGGCCATAGGGTTAGGAAGGAAAACTGCACCTCAAAAACAAAAAACCCCAAAATACTGGTCCCCCATTGTTTCAGAAAATTTCAAAAACCATAAAGAAATCACAGAGTGCAAAACTGCCCCTTAATCTTGACTGTTGAGAAGGCCAAGTGCCCTTGGCTCTGGCTGAACCTGCCTTGTTTGATAGACAGCAGGTAACTGGAGCATGAAAACCAAGAAACCAATTATTGCTTCTTGGTAAAAACAGCCTGCTTGGTAAACTTTTAAAATATGAAGGTCTTGAAAATATGAAAGGAAAAAATTACATGAAATGATGAAGACTAGCAATGTGGTCCCGCCCCTCTGCATTACAGATGGGAACAGTGAGGCAAACCTGGAACTGCATCACGTGACAGAGAATGGCCACAGCCTCTCTGGTCAAGCCTTGCTCGGGCCAGAGTCTGCCACCGGGGTGGGAGGCTCAGGCAGGGCTAGAGGCTCTGGGGAATCAACTTTAAAAAAAAAGAAGAAAAGGAGAAAAAAAAAAGAAAAGAAAAACAGTGAGAAGCAGCAGGGAGCAGTGCCCGCGTGGGCAAGTCTTACAGCTTTCTTGCCTGGCCCGTCTCCCAGGGCAGCGACGATGGCAAAGTACTGAATGACCCGCTTGGTGTTAACGGTCTTACCGGCCCCTGATTCTCCCCTTGGATGACACAAACATGAGTCACCAATGTCTGTCTGGCTACTCTAATTCCTCCCACCCCCCAGCACCCTACTTCCCCAGCAGGGTGCCTCTGCCCTCCCCACAGCCAGCTCCCAACTCAGGAGCCCCCCAACCCAAAACTCCTCAGAGATGTGTCAACTCTCAGAGGTGTTGAATTGTTTACAAAACAAACCAGCACAGATCATCCCAGTGAGAGGAGAAAACACATGATGCCACTGTTTACTGAGCACTAACTTACTGCCAGGCCCTGGGCCAAATGCTTCACCTGAACTGGTTCACTGAAGCCTCAGGAACCCTGTAAGGTAGGCACCATCATCACCCTCTTTTGATAGAGAAGAGGATGTGGCTCAGAGAGGTCAGGTAGCTGTTTCTGCTGGGTGCCAGGTGCAAACATTCACTGGCTGACTCCTATAGCTCTGTAGGTAAGCAGGACTGTCCTTTTTATACTGATGAGATTCAGAGGACCAAGGGCACCAGCAGGAAGTGGACCCATGAGAACTTGAATCCAGGTCCTTCTGGTTTCAAAGGCCTTACTCTTAACCAGCAGGCTGCACACTCACACACATACACACACTCATGGGC
Source organism: Neotragus pygmaeus (assembly GCA_006410875.1). NCBI lineage: Eukaryota > Metazoa > Chordata > Mammalia > Artiodactyla > Bovidae > Neotragus > Neotragus pygmaeus. The sequence goes on along the minus strand of SJYV01004544.1, from coordinate 564,940 downwards.
AACCGATGTCCATATTGGCTTGGCTGGACCTAAACTTGGTATGTAACAATTCTACCACTTTCCCAAGGAGGCAAACAAAGGGTTATAAATAAGATTCAGAAATAAGAAGCTGGTAATAAAGAGGAAGGGCTTTCTTGGTGGCTCAGTAGTAAAGGAGACTCCTGCAATGCAAGAGATATGGGTTCAATCCCTGGGTCAGGAAAATCTCCTGCAGGAGGAAATGGCAACCCACTCTAGTATTCTTGCCTGGGAAATCCCATGGACTGAGGAATGTGATGGGCTACAGTCCATGGGGTCTCAGAGTCAGACATGACTGAGTGACTAAACAATAACAACAGTAAAGAGGAAAGGGAAGGGGATCTCCTCCCCTCTCCTTGAGCCAGAATCAGAACTCCCAAAAGATCAAGGTGAGAGAAGATTCCAGGCCCTAGGAACAGCGGGTATGAGGGTTGGTGATCAGTCTGGGCATTCCTTTTCTACTTATCTGCTCAGAATAGGGGCAGAGAAGACGCTATAATTTAGCCTCACCTGGGACACTGGCTCCAGGTGGTAAAACCCCTGCCCTTAGCACTTTGTATTCAATTATTCAATCTCGGGAAATGATTTTAGCTCCACTCCCTCCCTGCCAGATGGCCAGCATTTCCCACCCCATCTCCAGAGCCCCACACTCACGTGATCAGCATGGACTGGTTCTCTCGGTCTGGAAGAAAGGGGAGGAGACAGAGAAGTTAGCCAAAGTGAGGGACCAGCCACAGGTGGAACACCTGGGATATCCTTGGCGCTGGGACAGCCCCTCCGCCACCCAGCGCCAGAAATGGGAAGGACCAGGTGGGAACCTTCAGCCTGTAGGCCAGCTCCCACTTGAAGAGACAGAACGACTATGCTTCAGTATCCAGCGGGATGGAAAAGAGGGCAGTTGCGAGTGGAGGGAAAGGGATCCGGGAGCCGGGGAGGGGTCTCAGGAGAGAGGAGAGGCGTCAAGGCAGCCCTTACTGCGCAGCATGTCATTGTAGGCGTTATCCGCCACCGCGTATATGTGGGGCGGGGCCTCCGAGCGGCGCTTTCCCTTGTAAGCGGCTACCACGGTGGCTGTATAGACAGGGAGCCATTTGTAGGGGTTGATGGTGACACAGAAGAGGCCCGAGTATGTCTGGGGAGAGAGAGTACAGATGGGTTATTGGAGGCCAAGTTCCCGTCCTCAAGCTCTAGCCCTCGCAAAACTATGATCTTTGCAAAAATTTCCCAAAATGAGCTGCCTAAGGTGCAACGCCACACCTCTGTGGCCGTCCTGGCCCCGCCCTAGCTCTCTCTTCTGCCCTCAGCCCGTGGCCCCACCTCCACAGCCCATAGCCCGGCGACTCCGCGGCTGCCGCTCCGCCCCTACAGTCCCGTAGCCGAACCTCCAGCCCCACCTCCAGCTCCGCCCACCACCCGGTGGCCCCGCCCCCTTAGCCCCATG
>SJYV01004544.1:446473-563381 GCA_006410875.1 Neotragus pygmaeus | reverse complement strand
CTCACATAGATCATCCAGCGAGCATAACGCTGGCGCAGGTTGTGCAGTACGGATGCCTCGTTGAGGTGCGTCATCATGGCCATGTCCTCCAGCAAGTCGAAGCGGGGAGGGTTCATGGGCTGCAGCTCAGCCTCGCGAACCGTCAGCACCTGCCAGGAAGGCCATATCGTGGGGGCAGGAACCAAGCGACCTCAGCCTCTCACCCCTGTGCGCCCCAGACCCCCTTTCATCCAGAGCATGCCTTCCAGGAGCTACACGTCGGGGGAGCAGAGAAGCTAATTCCAGGAAAAGGGCGGGGGGGCAAACCTTCTGGTCTTTGGTCTCCACGTTGACTCTGCCCCCAGTGGCTTCCGACTTGACCTCAGCCTCCACGTAAGCCTCCTGTTCATCAGGTACCCAGACCCGCTTCTTCCCTGGGTTTCCGGGAGAGCATTGGGGCTTTGAAAGAGGCTGATGCACATCCAGGGGTTGGGGGCCCACTGGGTTCCCCTGTCGTGTTCCTAGAGCTGTGTGCCTCCTAGGAGCCCCTCTATCAGGACACGGGAGTACCCAGGAAAGATCCCTCCAGACCCTGTTTCCTGAAAAGGCAGCACTGGGAGGTTTCCCTAGAGATCTCCTCAAAGGATCCCCTGATGGAAGTAAGGGTCCCCCACAGCCCTGGATTACACTTCAGTTCAGATGCATGCTTCTCTTGTATTTGCCCTGCGACCTGTGGAAAATCCTTCATTCTCTCTGGGCCTGTCCCTCAAAGGCAACACATTGTGAGCATCACCTTAGTTCTCCTCTGGAGCAACCCTCAGTATCAGGCACTTAATATTAGTGGGTTCTGTCTCCCCTATTTCACCCAAGACTCAAGCCCTGCACCTTGTAAGTCTGTCTTACGCTCCTTCCTGCCCAGGCAGCTGGTCCCAGAGCTCCAGGGAGCCCATATTTCATGGTTGTTAAAGGCATCATGAAAGTTAAAGACTCAGATATCCTGTCACCTACTAGCCAAGTACCTTAGGACCAAGTACATAACTTGCAGGCTCCAGTGTTAAAATGCAAGTCCTCTTGTTAAGAAATCATTTAAAATTTCAAGATGGTAATAGCAAAGAGTAAAAGGCCCCCAGTGCAGCTGCAGAGGTCACACACCCACGAAGCTGGCCCTGGCCCTGGTCACCAACTCCCCAGGTTGTTGCAATGATGCATGGAAAGTCATCTGCTCTGGGCCTGGCGCACAATAAGCGCTTGATACACATTGCCTATTGTTATTATTGTCCTATGAGCAAACCAGGTCATAAATAGTCGCCTTTATTCCTGTCCCTAATAAACAGAGGGTTTGCCTCTAGGGAAAGCACTAAAAATAACTCCAGCACAGGTTTTATGGACACGTGGAGGCAGCCTGCACACACACCAGTCACTCTCATCTCAGAAGCCTCAGGGTCCGGCTGCAGACTGCAGTCACAGGAGGCAGGCGATACTGTCCCATTTTACAGAGGAGCAAACCAAGGCTTGCTCACAGGCACACAAGTGAGGTATACTAAGTCCCTGGGGTTTTCTTCTTGGGGCTAAATCTGTCAGGCCAGAAGGCTCCTTCAGACCCGAGGGGAGTGCCACCCCTCCCCACTCCTGTTCTGAGTCCTTAAGAGCTTCTCTGTGGCTCTGCCCACCTCTGCCCTCACTTACCATCCCACAGGACGGTGTGCACCTTCATCTGCTCGTGGTAGCCCTGGCGGAGGTAGCGCGCAGACTCCCCAAGTTCACTCACATCCATCATGGTAGTGGCACTGAGAGGTGGAGGATGCAGCAGCAGAGATCTTGGAGGTTCAAGGCGGTCCAAGGCAGCAGGCACTGGAAGATGGCATGGAGAAGGGACTGAGGGCAGGGGCCCCAAACTGGGGTATGATCAACCAACCCACAAGACCTAATAGTAGGTGATTCTTTGGTAAGCCCCCAAAACATGCTCTCAGACACCAGAGCATCCTCTCCCACAGAAACGGAGAGACTTGTGCCAACCCACAAGCACCCTCACCCACCAGCCTGTCTGCCCTCCCTTGGGTTCCCACTCCAGCCCTGATCACCCACCTCGGCACCACGGTGAGGGCTGGGCGCTGGGCTCCCCCTTTTATTGCCGCCGTCAAGGTCAGCGGAGGAGAGCTATGTCAGCAATCTCCACGTGTCACAGCCCCCCCAGCCTGGCCACAGGACACAAAAGCAAATTCCCTTTTATCTCCACCAGCTCAGCCCCTGGGCTATTTTTACCTCCCATTGTCAAGGGATCACAAAGGCGGAGAGAGACACTCGCTCCACTCAGAGACTGGGAGGTTGAGATTCAAACTGACAGGGGCAGGGACAAGGCAGGGAGAGAATTGGGAAGACTGAGGTGCTGGGGGAGAGAAACCAAGTCTCAGGGAGTCTGATATACCCAGAAAAATGTCCACATGCCCAGGAATGAAGAGCAAGAAAACTCAGAGACCAGGAACCACAGGATGCACTCTGGGACTATTTGGTCCAACCTTCTCTGTACATCCAGAAAACTGAGGCCCAGGGAAAGGAAAGAACTGGTCAAGTCTCACCAAAAAGCGGTGGCCGAGACCAAGTCAAAAAGAGAAGCGAGGACTTCCCTGTGTGGGGGAGCAGGGGTCCAATGGTTAAGACTCCACGCTTCCAATGCAGGGGCCGCGGGTTTGATCCCTGGTTGGGAAACTAAAATCCCACATGTCACGCAGCATGGCCAAAAGATTTAAAAAAGTAAAGAAACAAAGAGAAGCAGAGAGAGTGAGACATCCCTCTCCAAGCACCTGGATGCTGTCCTTTCCCCTTTCTTCTCCCCTCTATCCCCAGTTCTCCCAGGTCCATCCCCTGGGGAAATCACACAAGAAGAAAAGCAGGTCTCGAACCTCAGGTGAAAAGGAATAACCTGGCTGAAGAGGAAGAAAATAGAGGAAATGTAGACCATTTAGGAGCCTCCTTCATCCTGGCATTGAAGATTCACAGGAAGCCAACTTCCCACCTCAGCCCTCTCTTGCACCCTACTCTCTGGGGTGCTGACACTCCAGCTGCCTTCCTCACTTTGAGGTTCTCCTTGTGCATCACCCCCATTCAAGCCCTGGTGGTGCCACAGAATTTTAGAGTCAGAAAATCAAAGGGTCCTGGAACCTCCGACACTTGACACAAAGAGGTCCAGAGCCAAGATTCTCGCCAGGTGTCTTGGGCTGAGCTCACAAAGAGAAATCTTCCATACCAGCAAACTGCTGCTGCTGCTAAGTTGCCTCAGTCGTGTCCGACTGTGCGACCCCATAGATGACAGCCCACCAGGCTCCCCCATCCCTGGGATTCTCCAGGCAAGAACACTGGAGTGGGTTGCCATTTCCTTCTCCAATGCATGAAAATGAAAAGTGAAAGTGAGGTCGCTCAGTCCTGTCTGACTCTTCGCAACTCCATGGACTGTAGCATACCAGGCTTTTCTATCCATGGGATTTTCCAGGCAAGAGTACTGGAGTGGGATGTCATCACCTTCTCCGTACCAACAAGCTATGAGCACCAAATATATAGACATATCTATATAGAAATAATTTCAAAGATCCTTTTCAACTGTACATTGTTCAAAACAGGCAAAACCAGCTAATGATGATACAAGTGAAAGAGTAGTCCTTTGAGGGAAAGTAAGAATGGGAGGAGGCACAGGAGAAGCTTCTGAAATGCGGGAAATGCTCTATAAACTGAGCTGGGCTGTGACTACATAGGTGTGTTCTCTCTGAAACTAATCACGCTGTAAGCTTAAGATGTGTGCACTTTAAAATGCATTGCCAAGGACTTCCCTGGCAGGCCAGTGGTTAAGACTTTGCGGTTCCAAAGCAGAGGGTGTGGGTTGGATTCCTGGTTGGGGAACTGAGGTCCCACATGCCACACGATGTGGCCAAAAAAGAAAAAGCATGGCCAACTTTGGCAATGTCTATCTCACCCAGACGCTGTTAGTAGTTTACCCTACAGGTACTTCCCCATGTTACAAAATGATACTGGTGGACATTTAGATTGTTCTCATTTTGCCATTACAGTCAGGGCTGCAGTGAATATTCTTGTACAGTCTGATGAATTTTTCCCAAAATAAACACATCCTGTTCAAGAACCCAAAATTACCAGCACCCCTCTGATGGCACCCCACTCCAGTACTCTTGCCTGGAAAATCCCATGGATGGAGGAGCTTGGTGGGCTGCAGTCCATGGGGTCACGAAGAGTCGCACAGGACTGAGCGACTTCACTTTCACTTTTCACTTTCATGCATTGGAGAAGGAAATAGCAGCCTACTCCAGTGTTCTTGCCTGGAGAATCCCAGGGATAGGGGAGCCTGGTGGGCTGCCGTCTATGGGGTCCCACAGAGTTGGACACGACTGAAGTGATTTAGCAGCTCCCCAAATTACCATCATCCCCCTCAACCTTCTTTCAGTTATCACTCCTTCACCTATTACTCTGACTTCTAAATATCATAGATTGTTTTGAAATTTATATGAATTGCTTTCTTCTTTCTCTCCACATATTTGTGAGAATATCATCTTTTTTTTTTTTCCTTTTTTTGTAATTTGGCTGTATTTGGTCTTAGTTGCGGCACATGGGATCTTCAATCTTTGTTGAGGCACCTGTGATCTTTAGTTGTGACCTGCAAACTCTTGATTTTGGCATGTGGGATCTTGTTCCCAGGTCAGGGTTCAAACCCAGTAAATCCCGCTTTGGAAGTGTGGAGTCTTTGAGAAGTCCCTTTTTCTTTTCTTTTTAAATAACCTGATATTTATTTAATTGGCAGAGTCACATGGGATCTTAGTTCCCTGACCAGGGATCAGACCCGCACCCCCTGCAGTGGAAGCCTGGAGTCTTAGCAACTAGACTGCCAGAGAAATTCGAGAACATCATTCTGTTTTAATGCTCTTCACAGAACTTAGACTGTTTCTTCCCTGCCCCTCCATCCCACCCACACCCACACTCTAAAAAGCACAAGAGCTTGGTCTACGTCTCCAGCACCTTGCAGAGGAGATGCATGTAATAGAAAGTCAATAAATATCTATGAAGTAAGAGAATGAAACAAGAATGAATGAACTTGATTAATAGTTTAGATTATAGAGTTGTAATTTCCATATGAGTTCAGAAGATAGAAGAGAAGAGAAGTCGCTCAGTCATGTCCGACTCTTTGCGACCCCATGGACTGTAGCCCACCAGGCTCCTTGGTCCATGGGATTTTCCAGGCATGAATACTGGAGTAGGTTGCCATTTGTTTGAGCAATTTATAAAAAGCCAAGAGGGTAAGGAAAACTATGCTCCTGTTCAAAGATGCTCAGAAAGCAGGCCCTTTTGCCTAAGGCCCAAGCAATAGAATTGGTCTGGAGAATCAGAACCTCTAACAAGCCTAGCCTGTACCAAATATCGCGTGGATCTGAATTCTAGAATTAACTGCTTGGTGTAGAAATCTGGGACTGAAAAACCAGCCCAAAGAAATGGTTGTGGAACTGCCCTTGTAAAGTTCACTTCTACTATGCAGGGCACACCTTCCCGCTGAGATGAGCTCACAAACGTGACAAAGCAATGAGGAACCCTAAGACGCACCTGAAGTGAAGTGAGAGTCGCTCGGTCGAGTCCAACTCTTTGCCACTCCATGAACTATACAGTCCATGGAATTCTCCAGGCCAGAATGCTGGAGTGGGTAGCCTTTCCCTGCTCCAGGGGATCTTCCCAACCCAGGGATCAAACCCAGGTCTCCCACATTGCAGGCAGATTCTTTACCAGCTGAGTGACAAGAGAAGCCCAAGATGCATCAGACAGATGCAACAAATGCTACAATCAGCAAGGATTTAAGGTGCCGACTTTAAACACCTGAGGAGTTGTCCTGGAGCAGAGAGAGTCTATGGGCTTCCCTGGTGGCTCCGATGGTAAAGCATCTGCCTGCAGTGCGGGAGACCCAGGTTCGGTCCCTGGGTCAGGAAGATCCCCTGGAGGAAGAAATGGCAACCCATTCCAGTATCCTTGCCTGGAAAATCCCATGGACTGAGGAGCCTGGCAAGCTACAGCCCATAGAGTCACAAAGAGTCGGACACGACTAAGCGACTTAACTAAGAGCAGAGCAGGCTCCTCTGGTGGCTCAGATGGTAAAGAATCTGCCTGTAATGCGGGAGACCCAGGTTTGATCCCTGAGTCTAGAAGATCCCCTGGAGAAGGAAATGGCAACCCACTCTAGTATTCTTGCCTGGAGAATTTCACGGACAGACAAACCTGATGGGCTATACCCCATGGGTTCATAACGAACTGGACACAACCGAGCAACTAACATTTTCTTTCAGGAGCAGATCAATGGTGCAGTTACAAGGAAGCAGCGTTTGGAGACCACACACAAAAGGACTTTCTCATGCTTGAGGCCAATCAGCAAAGAGGCTGCCTTAGAAGCAAGTGAGCCTGCCAAAAGCAAAGAAGAACCAAGGAGAGGTTGCAACAGGGCTTGAGGCCTTGGACTGGACAACTTCTGAGGTTTGTTCCAACCTTAGGACTCTAGGGTTCCAGAATTTTAGACCCTCTGGAAGTTTTGTTTCTTAACAACCATCCTCTCATCCCAACTAACCCACCCACTGAGTAGCCAGGGTGGACAACCTGAAGTTTTTTGTTCTGCCTCTCTTCCCAATGTTACAAGTACAGAGACAAGACATATATGCATCTTGGTTTAGAATCCTGGGGTGTTAGAACCCTGGGTCATCAGAATCCTGCTAGAGTTCTGAGTCCAAAGACTTGAAGCAAATATGCCAAAATGTGCAATGGCTTGTTTTCTGTACTTCCCTGTATCTTTTCTGGGCTTCCCAGGTGGCACTAGGGGTAAAGAACCAACCTTCCAATGCAGTAGACATAAGAGACATGGCTTCAACCCCTGGGTTGGGAAAATTCCCTGGAGGAGGAAATGGCAGCCCACTCCAGGATTCTTGGCTGGAGAATCCTCACAGATGGAGGAGCCTGGTGGGCTACAGTCTATGGGGTCACAAAGAGTCAGACATGACTGAGCAACATAGCATAGCACGCACAGAGCACCCAACAGCCCTGGGAAGGGCTGTCAGGGAGAGCTGGGCATCAGGCTTTCTAGCCCGTGGCCCTGGGTCCCCAGACCCAGGTGGCCCTGGACAGGCCAGTCGTTGCCCTCAAAAACTGATATGCTGCCTGCCTACCCCATTTATACCAGGGAACCTTGAACCTAGCTAAGAGAGGGAGGGGAGAATCAGGAGTCAGGAAAGAGAGTAAAGTGGCTGAAGGAAAGACTGAAAGTCTTAGGATGTAGGGGAGCTGGAGCTGAGCTGGGTCTAGGGGTCCCCAGTTCCTCTCCACCAAAGGCCTCAGATCAACAATCGCCAAGAGTCCTGGGACCCACAGCTTAGTAGTGGCCAGACCTGGAGCAGGACTATTTTGGGGAGATTTTTCATGAGAAATGAACTGATGGAGCAAAGCCCAAAAAGGAAAGAAAGAAAAAAAAAAAGCTGGCCTCTCCTCTTCTAGCTCAAAATACCAGTGGGATCTGAGTATTGAAGAAAGCAAGGGTGGGAAGGTAGGCAGAGAGGATGAGTTTGGAACTCCATCCCAACTCCCAATAATATCTGCCACCAATGCCACCCAGTGCCTGGAAGTCCTTCTCTGGATAAAGACATTGAAGGACTCTGTTAAGGAGAGAGTGTTAGTTGCTCAGTTGTGTCCGACTCTTTGCAACCCCCATGGACTGTAGCCCACCAGGATCCTCTGTCCATGATATTTCCCAGGCAAGAATACTGGAGTGGTTTGCCAGTCCCTTCTCCAGGGGAACCTCCTGACCAGAGGTTGAACCCAGGTCTCCTGCACTAGCAGGCAGATTCTTTACTACTGAGCCACCTGGGAAGACTTAAGGAGGGAGGTACATGAATTCAACTCAGCATGCATCCGACAGCTTCTCTTCTGTGGCCAGGAGGGGAACACAACACTGATTGTCCAGGAAAGGAGTGACACTGAAGAAAGAGGTCAGAATGGAGGAGTGTGAAGGATAAAAGATTGTAGCACGTGCTTCGAAGGCACCGCGCTGCTGGTGGTGGAGAGAGTAATGGAGGTATTAACTGTTCAGGTTGGTCAGAAAAGGCCTCTCTGAGGAGGTGACATGTAAGGCAAAACCTGAACGATAAGAGGGGAGCTAGCCAGGCGAAGGGCCAGGAGACAAGATTCCAGCCAGGAGGAACAGTAAATACAAAAGCCTCGAGGCAGAACATAGCTGGGTGTGTCTGAGGCCATCGCAAGGCTAGGGCCGCTGGGGAGGGAACTTGGGGAGTTTTATGTGGTGAGGTGAGACAGGTAGGCAGGGGCTGGATCACTGGGAATCTCCGAGGACTTTATTCCAAGTGCGAAGGGACGGGGCAGGAGAGTAAGTGCTGATGTTTAAATTATGATCACTCTGGCAGCCATATGGAGAAGGGACTGGAAAGGGTGAGAGCTGCCACGGGCTGGCCAGTGAGGAGGCTGTGGCCGCCCAGGGACAGAGGAGGGGCCTGGGCGGGGAGAGGCACTGAAGACAGAGGACCAGGATGGAGAGCATGAACCCAGACCAAGGCCAGAGCGCCACCCGGGCATAAAGGGAGGGAGCAGTTGGGACTGGATCAGGAAGAGCTTCAGAAGCCAGTTTAGGATTCAGTGCTTTATCCCGCAAGAGCTGGGGAGTCATCAAAGGCATTTTTATTTTATATTTTTCATCAAAGAGCTCTGAGCAAGGGCATCTGACAGTGTGGCTAGAGTTATGTGTTCACAAGATCCCCACGGCAGCTGGTGCGGAGAGCTGGCTGCAGGGGCGAGACCAGGGCAGGAAGACTGACTTAGGAGGCGGCTGCCATAAGGGTCCAAATGCGAGGGGGTGAGGCCCAGAGAGGGGCCTCCACTCCGGCACCCTGGGGGTGGACAGTGGGAGGGGGGGCCTGCTCATCCCAGGCTTGTCCCCGCTCCTGGGGCCCTGGGCAGCTGCAGAGGGCCTGAGTGGGCCCTGGCTCTGATGCTTCAATCAGAAAATAGGATGAGGGCAGCCAAAAGGTATCAGGGCTGTTTATCCGGTGGAGAGACGCCTCAGCATGGATTTATGGCCAAAAGGTTACTGGGGGGAGGGGCTGCAGGACCAGCTGTCCCCCATCTTCACAAAGGGTGAGCAAAGGAGGGACCATGGCCTCCATGGCAGCAAGAGGGAGAGAGGTTAGACACACGAGGAAGACATTTGGACAGGCACCAGAGGCTGGAGGGCCCCTTCAGTGACCATGCAAACCCGCTCTCTCATTGGACAGCTGGGGAAACGGAGGCAAGGAGGAAGAAGCAGGTCCTTGGCCAAGGTCAGGGTGAATGAGAAGTGAGAATGAAAGCTGCGGCTAGACCCAGAAGCACAACCTTTCCCCTTGATAGACCTCAGGGCTCTCCCAGAGTACTCCCCAAGCCCCTTCCTTCGGCAGCCGCTGAGGCATCTGGGGAATGTGACCCTCCCAGAGCCCCAGCTAGTCTCAGTGGTTCCAACACTGGGTGGGAGTCTTCTGTATCCCTCAAGGGGCTTGGTCTTTCTGTGTTACCCTGTCTCTCTCGGCCCACCGAGACTATTTCTCTGTCTTGGCCTCTGACTCAGTCTCGGTGGAGCTGAACTAGACTGGACCAAGCTCCCACCTCCAGGGCCCCTCACTGGTAGAGTACCCCCCTGGAGACAATGCTCGGGCCCAGTGCCCAGGCGGAAACAGGTGACAGCAGCTGTGGGTCTATCTATAGCTCCCTTGCCCTTCAATTGTTCCCGACTTCAAACAATGGTTGGGCCCTGGATTAGAGACATCCCCCCACCAGCCCTGCTGAAATGGATCCTGGGGGCAGGAGATGAAGCTCACAGGGGCCTCTCTGATCTCTTGTGTCTACTTCTGTTTGGCCCTCCATGTACCTACCTATAGCTCTGAGCTCTCGGGCCTTGCTGCTCAAGGGCCGAGTGAGTAAAGGGCCAGTGGATACGGGACAGGGTGTGTATGAACAGCAGACTGTAGACAAGCACGTAGTGACACGTGACTTTCCCTCCTCCTACCTTGGTTGACAGATACTCATGGGCACAGGGATGCCAGTTCCGAGAGGGCAGAGACCTCGGCTTTCTTGCTCTTTGCTGCAGCTCAGCCTGAGCCTGGCCATGGCAATGCATCTCTGGCTTTGGCCCTTAGGAAGAGCAACAGTGTGGTGCATAGTGAATGGGACCTAAGTGTGAAGAGCAGTTGGGAGCAGTGATGAGGAATACTTTGTCTGATGTCAGACTGCCTGGGATTGAATCCTGGCTCTGATCAGTTACCAGCAATGAAGTCTTGGAAAAATACTTGACCTCTTAACAATGGCTGCTGTTGTTGATGATGCTAAGTCATTTCAGTCGTGTCCGACTGTGCAACCCCATAGACAGCAGCCCACTAGGCTCCTCTGTCCCCAAAATTCTCTAGGCAAGAATACTGGAGTGGGTTGCCATTTCTTTCTCCAATGCATGAAAGTGAAAAGTGAAAGTGAAGTTGCTCAGTCGGGCCCAACTCTTAGTGACCCCATGGACTGCAGCCTACCAAGCTCCTCCATCTATGGGATTTTCCAAGCAAGAGTACTGGAGTGGGTTGCCATTGCCTTCTCCGTCTTAACAATGGAGATTCAGACTAATTACCTACCACGTAGGATTCTGATGAGCACTATACGGGTTAGAACATCTGAAGTGTTTAGAACAGTGCCTGGCACATAGTGGAGACTCACAATGTGACATGTGGGTTTCCTCTCATAATATGTTATTGTGATTTACATTACCGTAATTTTGGGATATTTCATTAAGTGAGAAAAGTGAGGAGCAGAGAGGACTAGGTGGCTAGAGGCCAGGAAATGGAGAGACTGGTATGTTCCCCTTGTGTATCCTTTTGCACCTTTGAATTTTTTTTTTTATTGAAGTATAATTGCTTTGTAACATTGTGTTAGTTCCTGCAGTTCAACAAAGTGAATCAGCTACATGTATCCATATACCCACTCTCTCCCACCTCCCTCCCACCTGCCTCCAGCCCACCCCTCTAGGTCATCACAGAGCACCGAGCTGAGCTCCCTGTGCTATCCAGCAGCCTCCCACTAGATACCTGTTTTACACATGGTGGTTGTACCTTTGAATTCTGAATCGTGTCTACCTGTTTCTTAGCATTTGCTAAATGAATAAAGGTCGCCTCCAAAATATCAGTCCTTGAAAAAGCAAGCCCCTACTCTGCCCGTGGGAAGGGCCTGGGGGAAGGCTGGACCTCAGAGTGTGGACTCAGTGCTCTCAGCCCTGGGTCTGAATCCCTGGGGATGCCCCCTATCCTCCACCCAAAGGTGGGCAAGGTGTATCCATGAGGAATCATCCCAGAGCACGTGGTAAGCCAGAAGGAAGGCTTCCCAGTTTCTAGGACAAGCAGCAGGGGCGGAGTGGGCACTGGAAAAAGGCTCCTGCTCTCTTCCCTGGCCCCGCCCCCCAACTCTTCAGCCCAGGCTATTCTTAGAACCCAGATAATGCCAGCAGTTGCTGTGGCCTCATATCTGCTTCCAGAAACACCCGGCCTGAGAGGCCCAGCACTGCCCCCCTCCCTGGCACGCTGGCCTCTCTGCCAGGTAGGGGTGTCCTGCTCGCTCTGTTCACTGCGTCCTGCAGGCCACACACATTCTGGCCATGGCTGATAGGTAAGAGGACTGGCTGGTGGGCCCCTCCAGGACTTTCCTTGCCAGGCACCTGGGTGGAAGCATGAAGGGCTGAAGGACACTCTAGGATGTGAGCTGATCCCTGGAAGTCACCATCCACATAGTCTGACCCAACCCCAGCCTGCAAACTATGCTCAGCATGAATGAGAGGGGTGGGCGCTTTGGACCTGGGTGAACCCGGGGTAGGAGGAGAGAGGAAAGAGCAGCAAGAAGAAAGCCTGGGAGGGTCACTGTATAGAGGAGGGGAGAAGGGGATAAAAAAGAGGAAACTTGGCAGAAGAGGGTCTGATAGATACGGCTCCAGAGTCAGACTGTTTAGGACGTCCCTGGTGGCCCAATGATTAAGACTCTGGGGATATGGATTCAGTCCCTGGTCAGAGAACTAAGATTGCACATGCTGTGCAAAGCGACCAAAAAAAAAAAAAAAAAAAAAAACCAAAAAAAAAATTCAGAGTCAGACTGTTCAGCTCTGCCACGTACTTGCTATGTGAGCTTAAGCAGGTAACTTTTTTTTGTTGGAGCTTCAACTTCCATCATAAAACTAGCATAATCTTATTCCATTGGATTGTTATGCAGAGGTAAGGAAATAGGTATGTAAAGAGTTTCGCCTGTGTCTGACATATACATACCCTTTGTAAATGTTTGACGGCAGCGTCACTGGCCCCATCCAGCAGGCAATGATTCTTTTTCAGCTTTGCATCTGCATGGATGAGGCTGAGCACATTTTAGGACCACCTCTTCAAATTGTTGCTCTACCGTTCACAAGCTAAGTGACCCTGAGCTAGTAACTTGACCTCTCCGAGCCTTGGGGTCCTTCTCCGAAAAATGGATATACAAAGAGTACCTGCCTTAAAATGTCGCTGAAAGATAGACACCAGCAGTACCCAACCTTCTGGGCACCAGGGACTGGTTTCATGGAAGACAATTTTTCCACAGACTTTGGAAGGTGGGGATGGTTTGGGGATGATTCTCATAAAGAGCGTGGAGCCTAGATCCCTCAGGTGTGCAGTTCACGGTTGAGTTTGCATTCCTATGAGAGCCTAATGCCGCTGCTGATCTGACCGGGCAGAGCTCAGGAGGTAATGTGAGCAATGGGGAGCGACTGTAAATAGAGATGAAGCTTTGCTTGCTCACCCACCACTCACCTCCTCCTGTAAGACTCAGTTTCTAACAGGCCATGGTCCCATATCGTGGGGTGCTGGGGGCTGGTGACCTCTGTTACAAATGAACCAGAGTGCTTAGCCCATGGTAAGAGGTTAACAGTGTGAACACACCAGCCTTGCAGTGATGAGTATGTCGGGGTCGTCTAGTGGGGAGGCCTTGTTGGGTGTTCCACTCTTGAGATGAAATCTGAGATAGTGTCCAGGGCAATCAACATTCTAGAAGAAACATATTTGTAGGCCTACCATGGAGGTCCCAGAATCTTGTAAGACCACAGCCACCCCAAAATCCTGTGCCACAGCCTAGGCCTTCCCTGGGGTCTCAGGATCAGGACAGGCTTGTCCCAGCCTACATCAACTTCCTGTTTCATTGCATTCAACAAACAATCTCTGATGCCCCCCAGGTTGGGACTGGTTCTAGGCTTGCTCCTAAGGTCCAGGTATCTGTTTTTGGAGTGGAGAATGAGGAAAGAACTCTCAGAAGACCAGTTAGAGATGGATGGACGGTGGGATGAGGTTGTGGTTATGCCTCTGTGATCATGGTCCATCAGCTTGGGGTGAAGGGCAGACAGAGGCTCAACGAGTTAAGCTTGGAAGCCAACCCGAATGGTCCACCCTGGGAATCAAACGGTCTACCCTCGAAATTGTGAGGTGTGCGGGGTGACCTTGTGCTCTCTCACATCTCAGGGTATACTGCCCCCCTCTCTGCGAATCTAGACTTTGCAAACTTAAGGATGAGAGGTCTCCTTTAGGACAGCCTTCAGGGATTTTTTTTTTAATAGATTGAAAATGTTATTAAAATGTCTCTATTTTCCTATCTAACACTTGGGGTCTTAAATTTCACTTTTCACTTGAAATTTTTGAGATAATTATATAGTCACAAGCATCTATAAGAAATAATACAGGGACTTCCGTGGTGGTCCACTGGCTAAGGGTCTGTGTTTCTAATGCAGGGGGCCCAGGTTCTATCCCTGGTCAGGGACCTAGATCCCTCAAGCCACAACTAAGAGTCGCATGTCGCGACTAAGACCCAGCACAGCCAAATAAGTAAATATATATTTTTTAAAACAAAAAAAAATTTTTTTCAAAGAGTCAAAAAAGAAATAACAAAGAGAGAGACCCCCTGTATTGACACTGATATAATCCCCCAAGTTTATTCAGATTTTCCCTGTTTTGCACCCTGTGTGTATGTGTGTGCATGTACATGTATGTATTAAATTCTGTGCAACTCTCTCATCTGTGCAGATTCAAGGATCTTCCACCACAGTCAAGATATTCAACAGTTCCAACAATACAAAGGTGTTCCCTTTCATAATCATACCCTCCTCCCTCCCCCCATCCTTAACCCCTGGCAACCTCCTGTTACCCATTTCTAAAACTGTCAATTCAGAAGTGTTATATAAATGAAATCATACAGTGGGTAATCTTTTGATATTGGCTTTTTTCACTCTGCAAAATTCCCTGGAGCTTAACCCAAGCTGTTGCTTATATCGATGTACATGCTCAGTTGCTTCAGTCATGTCTGATTCTGTGCAACTCAGTGGACTGTAGCCCACCAGGCTCCTCTGTCCGTGGGATTCTCCAGGCAAGAATCCTGGAGTGGGTGGCCTCCCATTCCCTTTCACTTTTATAAAAGTGAAGTAAAAATCTTTTATGGAGACATCCTTGGTTGTTCAGTGGCTAAGACTTCACACTCCCTATGCAGGGGGCCCGGGTTCAAACCCTGAGAGGGGAACTAGATCCCCCGTGCTGCTACTAAGAGTTTGCATGCCGCAACTAAAGATCCCCCGTGCGGCTACTAAGACCTGGTGCAGCCAAATAAATAAAAATGAATATTTTTAAAAGAGAAAGTCTTTTATGAAAGCTGAAGTAAATCCAACTTTCAAAAAGCAGGGGATAGTTGTATTAGGATTCAGTCACTTCTGAGTATTTTAAACCCCCGTCCTTAGAGACAAACAGGAGGAGAGTATCTAAGGAGTATCCCTGGACCTCATTTAAACTTGCAGACTGTAAACTTGTCTGCTGCTCTTGACCTAGAGACCCTGCCAACTCCTCAGCCTCACCTCAGGCAGCCCCACCCTCCCACTCACTCCGCTACATACCCACCAACTTCCGAGAGCTTATAAACAACACCAATCACCTTTCTGCCTCCTTGGGAACTTTCCCTCTGCCATTCCATTACTCGGAATACTCCCACTCCAAACTAGGGCACGGCTGCCTCCTTCCTGTCCTTTAAGTCTCAGCTCAAATCTCACATCCTCAAAGAGGCCTCCCTTGATTACACTGGCTAAAATAGACCCCTTCTACAAATGTTACCTCTTCCCTCTTGGTATCATATATCTCAGTTTTTAAGTTATGCTTACTGGTGCATGTGTGCTAAGTCCCTGCAGTCATGTCCAGTGCTTTGCGACCCCATGGACTATAGCCTGCTGGGCTCCTCTGTCCATGGGTTCTGTAGGCAAGAACACTAGAATGGGTTGCCATTTCCACTGCCAGGGCATCTTACCCACCCAGGGATCGAACCCACATCTCTTACGTCTCCTGCGTGGGCAGGCGGGTTTTTTACCACTAGCGGCACCTGGGAAGCCCTCACTTACCTGTACTGGTAGGTTGGCTTATTTACCACCCGTCTCTCCCACAAGAGTGGATCCCATTGTGCATTGCCAGCAGCCAGCACAGGACTTGGCACAGAAGAGGTGCCATGAGGACCTTTCCAATGGGTCATGTCCACTGCAGGGGGTGGGGAATCTGCCTCTTAGGAACTATCTTGCCAGGGGCCTCTCGTTCTGCTCCCCGCTGCCCTCTCCACACACTGATACTGCAACTTATGCTTCTCAACCACCCAAGCCTGGGCAAGCTTCTCCTTTCTTTGCTGTTCCAGGTTTAGCTGAGCCAGGCTAACAATACAGCCCAATGTTTAGGAGTTCTGGAGTTAGACTGCATGAGTGCAAATCCTCAGTTATCCTGTCCCTTTGATCCTCTGTTCCTCATCCATAAAACAGGAGTAATAACAGTACCTACTCCACAGGAGGGCTTCCCAGGTGGTGCAAGGGTAAAGAATCCACCTGCCAAAGCAGGAGACACTAGAGACATGGGTTCGATCCCTGGATGGGAGGAAGAAATGGCAACCCATTCCAGTATGCTCGCCTGGACAATTCCATGGACAGAGGAGCCTGGCAGGCTACAGTCCATGGGGTCGAAAAAGTCAGAAATGACTGAGCACACAGCACACTCCACAGGAATTAAACGAGATATTACTTATAAAAAGGAAAAGGCACAATGCCCCACATATAATGTATTCAATACACAATCCATACTATTATTTTTATTATCATTATCATCATTCCCAAACTTAGTGAATAAACAAGGAAAATGCATACCATCTATACAGAGACCATGAGAAGGTCTTCAAGAAAGGGGCATTCCTAAGATGGTGGGACCCTATTGTCATCCTATACAATTCCCTTCAGGCTTCTCTCCACCTCCCTTCTTTCTTGGTGAAAGTTTGGGGAGATGGAAGGGTAAGATGATACCCTCTCCCTGAGGCAACAGTCCCATCACTGGTTTCAAGGTGACCACTGCCTTCTCCCACATATACAGAGTTGTCAGTCTCACTCAACACTTCCTAGTTTCAGGGTCTCCCTACAAATAGCCAACAGTCTAGGCCCAGAGCCCTGCCACCCTCTAGCCACAGGCAGAGCCAAGGGTCATCTCCTCATCAAAGAGCTGAATTCATTCTACTTTCATGCCCTCCACTCAATCGTGCAAATATTTACTGAAAAATAAATATTTTGCTATTAATCTGAGAAATCCTAATAAGATACCATTTCACACCCACTTGGCGCTAGTGGTAAAGAATCCGCCTGCCAATGCAGGAGCCATAAGAGATGTGGGATCAGTCCATGGGTTGGGAATGATCCCCTGGAGGAGGGCATGGCAACCCACTCCAGTATTCTTGCCTGGAGAATCCCATGGACAGAGGAGCCTGGTGGGCTACAGTCCACAGGATCTCAAAGAGTTGAACATGACTGAAGCAACCTAGTATGCACGCACGCACACAGCCTGACAAAATAAAAAAAGCCTGATGAGAGTGAGTCCTGGTGAGGATGCTGTATAAGGGCAATTCTAATACTTCATTGGCAGGAATACATATTTGTAAAACCACTTAGGAGAGTAATTTTGTATTATCTAGTAAAGCTGAATATGCCCATGACCTTCAACATATTGTACAAGGAGGCACATGTTAGACTATTTATCATTTGTGATAGCAAAATACTAGAGACAATTGGAAGGATCATTCACAGGACAAAAGGCAAATGAAATGTGGTATTTTTATGCAATGAAACCTGTAGAACAGTGAAAACAAATGAACTGATTACTCTTACCAGCATGGATGACTCTCCCAACATAAGACTGAATGAGAAAAGTCAAGGTGCATAAGAACACATATGTTATTTAAAGTCCAAAAAACAGGAAAAACAGACTCATTTATTTTTTACAAACACACACCGAGTAAAAGGACTAAAAATCCATATGACCAACCTCATACCATATACAAAAATTAAATAAAAATAAATCAAATGATTGAAGAGCAAAAACTATAAATCTCAAGAAAAAGACATAGATGTAAAGTCTCCATGACTTCATGATTAAACTTTTTAATAATTGTACTGACTGATTTTTGGTTGCGCTGGGTCTTCACTGCTATGTGGGCTTTTCTGAAGATATGGAGAGCGGGTGCTACTCTCTAGTTGCAGTATTCAGGCTGCTCGTTGCGGTAGCTTCTCTTGCTTCAGAAAACTGTCTCTAGGTCTTCATGATTTGAGATTAAGCAATGATTTCATAGACATGACACTCAATACAAGCAACCGAAGAAGAAATAGATGAATTAGAGTTCATCAAGATTTAAAACATTTGTGCTCTAAAGGACACTATCAAGAAGCCAAAAAGGAAACTGTCAGAATGGGAGAAACTATTCACAAATCATATACCTGGTATAAGAGTGTGTGTGTATATATATATATATATATATATATATATAATAAAATATATTACATATATCATAAAAGAGTCTGGTATCTAGAATATATAAACAATTCTTAAAACAGCGATATTCTCTGCCCTTAAAATGGGTAAAAGGCTTTAACAGAGATTTCTCCAAAGTAGATATACAAATGGCCAATAAGAACATGAAAACATGCTCAATACCCTTCTCCGGGGAATCTTCCTGACCAGGGATTGAACCCAGGTTACCCACGCTGCAGAGTCTTTACTATCTGACCCACTAGGGAAGCCCCAAGAATACTGGTGTGGGTAGCCATTCCCTTCTCCAGGGAATCTTCTCAACCCAGGGATTGAACCTGGATCTCCCACATTGCAGGCATATTCTTTACTGTCTGAGCCACCAGGGAAACTTAATTATTAGGGAAATATAAATTGAAACCACAATGAGATACTACTTCCCACCCACTAGGATTGTCATAATCAAACAGACAAGTGGTGAGGATATAAAAATTAAAACTCTCATACATTGCTGGTGGGGATGTAAAATAGTGCAGCCACTTTAGAAACACTGGCAGTTCCTCAAAAAGTAAAACAGTTACCATGTGACCCAGCGAATCCACTTACATACCCAAGAGAACTGAAAATATACACAAAAGCTGGTTCATAGCGGCACTATTTATAATAGCAAAAAGCAGAAACAACCCAAATTTCCACCAACTGATGGATAATTCACCTGCCTGCTGTATTCACACAATGGAATACCATTCAGGCAAAAACAGAATGAAATATTGATTCGTACTACAACATGGGTAAACCTTGAAAACAGTATGATAAATGAAAGAGGCCATACACAAGGGGCCATATACAGGATTTCACTTACATTCAGTGTCCAGAATATGCAAATCCATAGAGACAGAATGCAGATTAGTGATGGCCAAGGGCTGAAGAGAGGGGAGAATGGGGGGAGTCACTGATAATGAGTACAGGGTTCCTTTTAGGGGTGAAATTGTTCTGGAATTAGATAGTGATGATAGATGAAGTCTTGTGTATGAATTAAATCTCAATAAAAAAAATGGCATAGAATAACAAACAACAAATCCTGGAGACTCTTAACTTTGCTAGGGGTGGGGTGGGGCAGTTTAAAGAGACACAGAGGGGACTTCAGCTACATTAGCAGTTTTTTGGTGGTGGGTATATGGGTGTCTGTTACACTAATATTTATACTTTTCTCAATACTTTCATAATAAATAAAATTTAAAAGCATTTACTGAGTGTCAACAATACCAGCTACCTGGCTGGTATTGTTTTGTCGCTAAGTCATGTACGACTCTTTGTGACCTCATGGATTGTAGCCTGCCAGGCTCCTCTGTTGGTGGGATTCTCCTGGCAAGACTACTGGAGCGGGTTGCCATTTCTGTGGATCT
Source organism: Neotragus pygmaeus (assembly GCA_006410875.1). NCBI lineage: Eukaryota > Metazoa > Chordata > Mammalia > Artiodactyla > Bovidae > Neotragus > Neotragus pygmaeus. Next base: position 544,090 of record SJYV01004544.1, on the reverse strand, counting down.
TCCCAACCTAGGGATTTAACCCGCGTCTCCTGCACTGCAGGCTGATTCTTTAATGCTGGGCCACCTGGGAAGCTCCCCTGAGTGGTATAATAATGGGTAAAATCGGATCTCACTCTGCCCTGCAGGAAATCCCATAAGGATAAGTAGTAAGTGGAAAAAGGGGACCGTCAGAGAGTAAGTCATCGCTTCTTCCTGGGCTTCTGCTTCCTCTTGGATGAAGTGAGAGCTGGACTAGAAGCTTGGGAGTAGAAAGTCTCTGAGGATCCTAGGTGCTGAGAAGTGTGTCTCCCCTTTATCAGCCTACAGCTTCAAGAATTCATCACACACCATGAGCACACAGGCCCTGGCATCAGTCCTGATGCCATCAATTATCCCAAGTGGGCCTAAGGCAAAGCCCAGCTGAGTCTGTTTCTTCTCAGCAAAATGGGAACAGTGACTTCTCCCGCCTAGGATTTCTGTGGCGTGTAAATGAGATAACACATATAAAGTGTCTGGGACGGGCCTGGCACACACTAAATCCTCAACACATGGAGAAGTCCTCCTTTTGATTCCCAAGGCATTTCCTGAGCAGCACTACTGGGCCAGGCCTGTGCTAGGGGCTGGAAGACAAAGGAATTCTGCTCTGAATGGCCAAGCAGTGGCCCCCAGCCAGGTAGGGAGACAGCCTCATAATTCCAGGCAAAGTGATGCCATTGCTAAAAAGAGACAGCGGCCACGTGCACAAATGCAGACCTTGGGACAACACAGATGTCCCAGTCAAGAGGCTTGGCCAGAGGCCCTCATGGGCGAAAGGCAACATACAAATTCAAGAGACTGGCCTCCATTCACACAGCAGTGTAGCCATTCTTCTCTTTTTTAACCTCATCCAGACTCAACTGTTCCCACAAACCCTAAGAACAGAGTTTGCAATGAATTCAGAAGTCAGCTTTGCAAAGCCTGAGCTCATGGCACACCCCAAGGTGCATGTGTAGGGGCACAGTGGCAAAGAGTGTGCAGCTCTATGATCTTTGGCAAGTCAGGGCATCTCTTCAAGCCTCCAAGTCTCCAGCTGTAAAATGGACATGATAACAGTCCTTACCTCCAAAGGTCGTGGTGAAAGTGAGATAGCAACTGCAAAGCCAGCACCCAAGTACCCAGCCCTTAACGAGCAGGTCAAATAAAGATTGGCTATTATTAGAAAAAAAAGATTCCATTTTGAAAGTGAAGGAAATGAGGAGATCCAGAGAGGTGAAAAGCCTTGCCCACAGTCACACTGGTAATTTGTGGAGTCAGGATTTGAACTCATGTCAGAGACATCGAAGGACTCAGAGCATCATAAACTCTGTCTGCACCAAAATCTTCGGCAGGTTCCCTGTTGTCCACTAAAGGGAATCTATACCTGCCATGGGGTGAGGAACCAGCAAAGGCATGAGGCTAGAAAGACCTTGGGCAAGTTCCCTAATCCTGGCTTCCTTGATCTGGGATATCTGAGTCAGCCCAGAGAGGTCTTTGAACTCCTCCCCATGGTCTGCAAAACGTTTACATCTAATGGAGATTCTCAAAGGAGTCTATGGCCTCAAAAGTAATAGACCACAGACTCAACCTCACTTTGTGTTTTTCTTATCCATCTAAAGGAGATACAGTACCCACCTGGAAAGGCTGGGAGGGGATCAAATAAGACAGCTTATGAGAAGCACCTGAAACATCCCATGATTTAACCTAATCTTGGTTTCCCTCCCTTACCTACTATTCCAGGTGCTGAGGCTAAAGTGGTGAACAAGACAGATACTGCCCCTATTTTTATGGAGCTCACTTTTGAGTGGAGGGAAGCCCATAACATTAATAATTTCAGATACTAAGAAGTGCTATGCAGAAAATATACAGGAAAATGTGATACAGGCTGATCAGATGGGGATGTCACCTGAGGAGGAAACATCTGAACAAGAAGGAGCCAGTTATGCCAAGATTTATAGGGAAAAGCAGAGGTTGGATGGCATCACCGACTCAATGGATGTGAGTCTGAGTAAACTTCAGGAGCTGGTGATGGACAGGGAGGCCTGGCATGCTGCAGTCCATGGGGTCGCAGAGAGTCATATACGACTTAACAACAATAACAAGGGGAAAAAGCATCTGGGCAGAGGGAGCAAGAAAGGCAAAACCTCACCGAAAAGATCCATAGCCAACAGCCCCTCACTCCCAGTCTCACCACAAACAGGGGTTTCTTGAACAAGTCACGTAACTTCTGAGACTCAGCTGCTACGTCTACAAAATGGGAATGAAGATACCTTATCTGACAGAATGTGGTCCACTGGAGAAGGGAATGGCAAGCCACTTCAGTATTCTTGCCTTGAGAACCCCACGAACAGTATGAAAAGGCAAAATGATAGGATACCAAAAGAGGAACTCCCCAGGTCAGTAGGTGCCCAATATGCTACTGGAGATCAGTGGAGAAATAACTCCAGAAAGAATGAAGACATGGAGCCAAAGCAAAAACAATATCCAGTTGTGAATGTGACTGGTGGTAGAAGCAAGATCCAATGCTGTAAACAGCAATATTGCATAGGAACCTGGAATGTCAGGTCCGTGAATCAAGCCAAATTGGAAGTGGTCAAACAAGAGATGGCAAGGATGCATGTTGATATTCTAGGAATCAGCAAACTAAAATGGACTGGAATGGGTGAATTTTAACTCAGATGACAATTATATCTACTACTGCAGGCAGGAATCCCTCAGAAGAAATGGAGTAGCCATCATGGTCAACAAAAGAGTCTGAAATGCAGTACTNGGATGTGAGAGTTGGACTGTGAAGAAGGCTGAGCGCCAAAGAATTGATGTGTTTGAACTGTGGTGTTGGAGAAGACTCTTGAGAGTCCCTTGGACTGCAAGGAGATGCAACCAGTCCATTCTGAAGGAGATCAGCCCTGGGATTTCTTTGGAAGGAATGATGTTAAAGCTGAAACTCCAGTACTTTGACCACCTCATGACAAGAGTTGACTCATTGGAAAAGACTCTGATGCTGGGAGGGATTGGGGGCAGGCAGAGAAGGGGACAACTGAGGACGAGATGGCTGGATGGCATCACTGACTCGATGGACGTGAGTCTGAGTGAACTCCGGGAGTTGGTGATGGACAGGGAGGCCTGGCGTGCTGCGATTCATGGGGTCGCAAAGAGTCGGACACGACTGAGCAACTGAACTGAACTATCTGCCACAATATCAGAGAACTCAACCAAAGAGGTGTTAAGGTCTGGGATACTCTCCAAATCTCGCCAATAGGCACCTGATACATACCGTTCGGCACCCAACTTGAAAGAGGAGAAATTGCACCGAGAACGCTGGGTCACGGTTTTTTATTTTTAATTTCACGCTGCACTAGAAATAGATTCCTTTGTTCCTTGTTAACACAGGATTTTTCCTGGCACCTAGGTTTTATTATAGTAACTGCTGCTTCAGTCTCTCTCTTAGGTACAAAAGCAGGCAAAACAGTGGAATCACTGTTGTGACAACAAGCAGACCACCTCTCCCTTCCTTCCCACCAACAAAACTGGAAAGCTGTGTGTCCTGTAGATAGAGCATGTACATACTTTAAGGAGTTGGAACCATCCTGTCCCCTGGATTGGGCCACTGATTTATCATCAGTCATAGTTCTCTCTCCTAAATATCTCTTTCGTCTGTCCCCGTCTTTCCATCTTCTCAGGCCTGCCTCATTATCTCATACTTTAACTCCCTCTGAGCTCTCCCTCTGGCCTTGGTCTCTGCACCTTACAACCATCAGCCATGCTGTTACCAGTATCTTATACACCACATCTCTTTCTTGCTTAATATCTTTAGATAACTCATTGCACAAATGCTAAACTTCTTAACCTGGCATCCAAGACTTCCTCTCCAAGAATGAGCGCCTAAGAGGCTTCTCCAACCCTCCAGTGTCTACACCAGACTCCTCCTTGTCTCCCAAACAAAACTAGCCACATTCATTATTGGGCTTTTTTTGTTTCTGCTCCGGATATTTGGTATACTGTCCCCATTCCTGCCTCTCACCTCCACCCCTACTTCCTTCACCGCTTACATATTCCTACCCATCCTTCAAGACCTTGGAAGTCTTCCCTACTTCCCCAGAAAAAGAGAGTTTACCTATCTACCTTTAATAATCAGATGTAAAAAGAGGGGCTCTTTGTCATGGTTAATTCCCCAGAGCCTAGAAGGATAAATTCAGTTAAATTAAAATTCATATCAGGTGCTTCAGACAGAGAAGAACCTATCAAAACCCAGAAGGAAAGAACAGTTAAAAGAACTGGGGCGCTGCAGAGGGGTGAGGAAGGATAGGGATCAAAAATCTGCATTAAAAAAAAAAACTGCAGAAGATTCTGGTGTAAGGGATATTGGACATTTTGTGAAGCGCTGGATCACCCTCAAAGTTCCTAACTTTAAAACTGCAGGAAAAATGAGAAACTACTTTGCTTCTGCCAGCTTTTCCTGAAGCTGCCTCGTAGCTGGAGAAATCGGGTGTTGTTTTCTGGCACCCAGTTAAGTAAAAAACAGAAGCCTAGTTTCCAACACTGGCTCAGCCTCCAGCGTGCTATGGGGACCCTGTGCGGGTCTCTGTCTCTCTCTGGCCTCTATGACCACACCTACCACCATCAACTGTGTGTCCCCTATGTAGTGACTGTCCCATTTTGGCCACCGGGTTCCCCCATCTTGCATCGGACATCGCCAGCTCTGACGCCCTTCGTGTCCTGTACTCCCCTCCTTCCCAAGGTCCCATCCCCCTGGGTCCAGCCACGGACTGTCCCCTCCCAGACGCCGTCCAGCTCCGCGAGTACCATCCTTCGTCCCCGCCCTGCTCTTTAATTCCCGCAGGGTCGGTCCGCGCAAGCGCGTTGGGTCTCCTCGAGGCCCCGCCCCCTGAAGCTCGGGTTAAGACGTCGGAGGCCAGAGTAAGGAACGCGGCCGGACGACGAAAGAGTAGGTTGGGGCACAGCAACGGCGGCCCGCAAGGGTCACGTTTCTTCGGGAGGAAAGACACGAGGGAGGGGTCTGGTCAGCGATCGGAACCCCGGTGGCCGGGAGATGTTGCCGCTCACACCCATGGCAGGGACCTGGAAACTGGTGTCCAGTGAGCGGGTGGGGCTGGTGCTTCTTGATTCCAGATTCCCCAGATCTGACTCCAGATCGGGCTGGTGTCGGGGACTCGATGCCGGCGAGACTAGAGCCGGAGTTGTTGGGGTTTTGTTTTTGTTTTCTTTAAACACAACAGAAGGGGAAACGATTAGAACCAAACTTTGCCCCGACTGAGAGCAAGCGGGCCAGGGGGTAGGGCAAGCCTGGGCAAGAGACCGTGTTGTTGGCCCCGGCTTCCCGCAAGCATTGACCTGGCCCTTGGCTTAAAGTTTTCTTGCGGGTTTTCTTGCGGTCGTGTTAAAGCTTTTGGTGATCGGGCTCCAGCTTGTTATTCATTCACCATTCATTCATTTAACATTCATCGAATTCAGTAGTAGGCGCTGGAGCTAGAGAAGTGATCAAGACCCCTATTCCTTACCGTACAGGGAAAACTAATGAACTGTAGAAGGAAGCCCTGGGCGGGGAATAGGGACAACTTCTGAAACTTAAGTTGTGAACGCTGGTCGGGAGGGGTGAGGATTGTCCCAAAGAAACAAATGCCAAGGCCTGGAAGCGGGAGAGAAGCTGATGTGTCCTGAAGATACATCACTCTGAACCTGTTCAGTGCTTAGGGGAGAGATGGCAGTATTCGGAATTAGGCTGCCAACAGTGGAGGTGGAGAGAAATCAAGGAGTTCAGAGTACAATATACTTAGAATCTACAGGATTTGGGCAGGAAGGGTGTACGCAAGAAGTATATACAAGGTTGGGGGCCTGGGGAAAGACTACCCACTCATTACTCTGGCCTGAGAATTCCATGAACTGTATAGTCCATGGGGTCGCAAAGAGTCCAATGCAACTGAGGGACTTTCACTTTGGGTGCCTGGGTGGGGTTCATCAAGAGCAGGAGCAGATTTATGGGCAGACAATACATTCTACTCTGATTCTATGGAGACTGTCAGTAAGCAGTTGGATATTCTCCTTTGAAGTTCAGGAAAAGCACTATAGTGAAGTTACAGATTTGATGTCATCAGCAAAACAAAGCCACAAGAAGGGCTGAGACTGTAGAATGAGAAAGGACCCAATCAGTATTTTTCATAGTAATTATTTTTGTCTGATCTTTCTTTGCGTCCTCAGTCCGGGTCCTGGCATTAAATGCCAGTCAGTGTTTACCAGCTAAACAAAAGGCCAACAGCAGGCAAAGATGTTGGAATCCCAGAGCTGTGAAGAGATGGGGGCCACCGGAGGGTTCCCTTGCTCTAAAGTCAGAGTCACAGGTGCTAGCCTTGGCTTTGCCACAAGGCTGCTGCGTTACCTCTGACAAGTATTCTCACTGTAAAATGGGTACACCCAGAAAAGAAGCTCCCACATATAAAACTCTAAACACTGCTAAGGCACGGCACACAGATTTTTTTTTTCATTTAATGGACACAGTGTCCTTACTTATAAAAGAAGTAATTATTATGGCTTCAAACCCATCTGACTGACCCCAGAGTTTCATCCTCTACTATGACTGCCCTTATCTGTGTCTCACCTGAGAGGACCCTTTTGAAATAACATGCTTATTCTTTCAATACATTGTGCTGAGGCCCACAGACTTTCATGATTGGTTTAGCACCAGTTCTGTAATGGGGAGTGGGAGATGGAGCCAAATATGATAGAGATCATTCTCCAGCTCTCTTCCTGTGACCACTGAGCTGAGCAGCCGTATTCTGTCCACAATTTTTCTTTCAGATCTTCTTAAACCCCTAGGGCCTGATGCAAAGTCAATGAGTGTCACAGTGTGAGTTGGTTCACCCAGTGTGTCTCTGGCAGCCAGTGGGACTCCTATTACACTGGGAACTTGGGTTTCAGTTATTTCTATCCTTTTAATATGACTTCCAGAAATGTTTTCTGTGTTTGGTTCTGTGATGATAGATGTCCATACAAGGAATGTCATCATTTCCTGCTAGTGATTTTGCCTCTGGTTATTACAAGGGAGGGGTTCACTTTATTTGCATTTAATAGTATTCCGCAGAGGGCTCCTTTCCTCCACTCTTGCATAATTTATTTGAAACCTGCCTACGAGGGTTGTTGGAGCTAGAAAGGGAATTAACAATCTGTTGCAGTGGTTCCCATTCCAGGAATATTTATTTAAAAAAGAGAACTTCAGCTCTTCCCTCTGCTCAGACCTCTTGAATCAGAATCTCTAGCAGGGCCTAGGATCTGTATTCTTTTCCAAACAATACTCTGCAGAATATTCAGCCGGTTTGGAAACCACGGTCTAATTCAGACCCTTATTTCACAGGTAGAGAACCTGCAGTTCTGGGAAGAGAAGGAACTTGTCCCAGTCATATATGACATTAGCGCCTCTCTCTCCAATGAAAAGCATTGGGCTGGGAGTTCAGAGACCTGGGTTCAAGTCCAGGTTTTGCTAGTCATTATCTTGAGCAAGTCACTTCATCTCTCTGAGCCTCCGCTTCCTTACAGGGAGAATAATGCCGTCATTGTATTAGGACTCAAAAGAGAGGCTGTCAATGGAAACGCTTCGTCAGACTTTCCATTTTGCGCTCATGGAAGTCGTTAAGAGCTGCCAGCCAGTGTTCACTTCCCTGTACCACGCTGCCAGTTGCTGGGCCCCAAGCCATCTGTCACTAAGCCCTCCTCTCTCCTTCTGTTGCAGGTTGGGATGGCCACCGGCTGGGGGAGCCTCTTGCAGGATGAACAGCAGCTGGAGGAGCTAGCAAGGCAGGCTGTGGACCGGGCCCTGGCTGAGGGTGTGTTGCTAAGGACCTCACAGGCACCCAGCTCCTCGCATGTAAGCCTCTGACCCTTCTTCTCAGCACTGACCACACAGCTTAGATCCTACAAGGCCCCTGCTAGGCTGGAGGCAGTTCCTTTGGATTTAAAGCCCAATTCTCTTTTGCCTTATTTTTTTCCAGTAGCTTAAATTTATCTTATCTTAATTTTATCTCTTAAATTTATCTCTATAAAATTTATCTCTAAAGTTATCTCTGTAATATTAAAAAGCATCATGCTTTAAGTTGAGTAATCAACTTTAAGTCTAAAGAGCTTAAACTGTGACTTAGGCAAGTTACTTAGCCTCTCTCAGCTACAGTTTCTTCAAATATAAAAAAGAGATAATAATGGGGCCTACCTTATGGAATTGGTAAGAGAAAACCCCCTCCAGGATTCTTGCCTGGAGAATCCCATGGATGGAGGAGCCTGGTGGGCTACAGTCCATGGGGTTGCAAAGAGTCGGACACGACTGAGCAACTTAACTTGACATGAAGCACCTTGTCCAGTAAACTTATTTTTTAAGATTCCAACCAGGAGCTGAGTGTGACTCAGATCATGAACTCCTTATTAACAAATTCAGACTCATATTGAAGAAAGTAGGGAAAACTACTAGACCATTCAGGTATGACCTAAATCAAATCCCTTATGATTATACAGTGGAGGTGAGAAATAGATTTAAGGGCCTAGATCTGATAGATAGAGTGCCTGATGAACTATGGAATGAGGTTCGTGACATTGTATGGGAGACAGGGATCAAGACCATCCCCATGGAAAAGAAATGCAAAAAAGCAAAATGGCTGTCTGGGGAGGCCTTACAAATAGCTGTAAAAGAAGAGAAGCGAAAAGCAAAGGAGAAAAGGAAAGATATAAGCATCTGAATGCAGAATTCCAAAGAATAGCAAGAAGAGATAAGAAAGCCTTCTTCAGCGATCAGTGCAAAGAAATAGAGGAAAAGAACAGAATGGGAAAGACTNGACAGATGCTTAACCGTCTGAGCCACCAGGGAGAGATTGTTCAATCCTAGTCCACAGAATGGTGAATATGTCACTTCATACGGTAAAGGGGACTTTACAGATGCAATTAGTTAACAGGGGGGTGGAAGACTGCTCTGGATTATCCAGTAGGCTCACTGAAATCACAAAGCTCCATAAAAGTGAGAGGTGGCAAGGTCGGAGTCAGGGAAACACTGACAAGAACAGAGGTCAGAGTGATGGGTTTCGAAAACAGAAGGAGGAGGGACTTCCTGGCGGTCCAGTTAAGACTGAGCTCATAACGCAGGGGACACTGGTTTGATCCCTGGTCAGAGAAGATCCCACACGTCCTGTGGTGCAGGAAAAACACACGCACACATCGTGAGTCACATCAGAGAAACGGAGAATGCGGGCAGAGAAACGTGCAGAATGGAAATAGGCGCGGGCTGGGATTCTCCCCCAGAGCCTCCAGCAGGAAGCAGCTGTGCCCACGGCTTGACATCAGCCCTGTGAGCCTGATTTTGGACTGCTGTCCTCCAGAGTTGTGAGATAAATTTGTGTTAAGTCTCGGAGTTTGTAGTAACTTGTTACCGCAGCAAGAAAAAACTGATACCCTGGCTCTCATACCCTACTCACAAGGGAGTGATTCCAGCTGGGACTCTGCACCCTGAAAATTTTACACAAGTATCTCCTTTGGTCAAAGCAAAATAAAAATATTTTAAAAGAGCTGAAAAATGTATAAGCACGTTAAACCGCACCAGTCTCTTCCTGCTGCCCCCAGTTGAAACACATTTTCTTTTCAACGAGTGATGCTAAGGTGTTTCCCGACAAAATCAGACCTGTTTGGATGGCGTCCACTGCTTGTCACCAAGTAACCTTGTCTGCCACGGATGCCGTGGGACTCGGGCTGAAATAACAGCGCTCGGAAAAGCACACTGCTGCCAAGCAGGGGCCCAAGGGGAGCTGGAGGGTGGGTGTTTGGGACAGACGTTTCTAAGAGCTATGAATATAATTCGTCAACTTTGTGGGCAGGAAGGGTGTGGCATAATTTATTAATAAAACTAATGAAAATGCATGGCAGTCAAGGGAAGGCAGAGCCCCAGAGAGGCTGCCCAAACTGCCCACACAACAGAAAACAGTCAGGGGATGGGCCTGGAGCCGGGTGCTCATCTACCAGGCTATCTCCAGGTGCTATCTCCAGGTGCTTGGCCGTGGAGTCTGCCCTCCTCCACCCTGGTCCAAGCAGAGATGGACTGGGTCAGCAGAGCCCAGACAGGTCTGTCGGACTGCATCCTGCTGGCCACCAACCCTGCCATGGAAGAAAGGCTGAAACAGGAGGGTCAGAGATGGACCTTCTCGTCCCTGCCAGGGACCAAGGCGAGTTACTGTCCAATTCTGGGTCTCAGTTTCCCCAGCCAGAGCCAGAGCTGGCTGGACTAGAGCACCCAGCCTGAGGGTCCCAGTTTCCTGATCCAGGCCCTCAAGCTCAAGTCCAGCTCCACCTCAGCCTCTCTCTCCCCCACCTCCCCAGATGGGGCCCAGCTCCCGCCAGAGCATCTACCAAATCCTAACAAAGTGAGTTGCTTTCTGCTTGCTACTCAACCCCTCCCCTTCTCCCTGAGGTCTCTTTGAATGAGGTCAAATGAACTTGACCTCATTTCTTGATCTTGGGGCCAATAGATCGTTTATTCTTAACTCTCTCCTTCCATGGGCTTGGCACCCCTTTCTCTTTTCTTTTCAGATCTNTTTTTTTTTTTTTTTTTTAACCAAGCTGCATCTCTTTTTGTCTCTCTGTGCCCAGAACCTAGTTAAGGGCCTGGTGGAGAGATCAGCCCTGGGATTTCTTTGGAAGGAATGATGCTAAAGCTGAAACTCCAGTACTTTGGCCCCCTCATGCGAAGAGTTGACTCATTGGAAAAGACTCTGATGTTGGGAGGGATTGGGGGCAGGAGGAGAAGGGGACGACAGAGGATGAGATGGCTGGATGGCAGCACTGACTGGATGGACGTGAGTCTGAGTGAACTCCGGGAGTTGGTGATGGACAGGGAGGCCTGGCGTGCTGCGATTCATGGCGTCCCAAAGAGTCAGACACGACTGAGCGACTGAACTGAACTGAACTGAATCATACTACCTTCCCTGTAATTGGTTTGTGATATATCCTTCCAGGTTTTTCTCTGTGCATTTATATACATATATAAGTATATAAAGAGGGGCTTCCCGGGTGGCACTAGTGGTAAAGAACCCGCCTGCCAATCCTGGAGACAGAAGATGCAGGTTCGATCCCTGGATCGGGAAGATCCCCTGGAGGAAAGCATGGCAACCCCCTCTAGTATTCTTGCCTGGAGCATCCCATGGATAGTCAATAGTGTTGCAAAGAGTTGGACACAACTAAGGAGACTTAGCATGTACATATATAAATAAATACAGTGACCCGTGAACAACACAGGATTAGAAGTGTCTGCCCTCTGCACAGTTGAAGATCTGCGGGTAACTTTCAGTCGGCCCTCCATATACATGGTTCCTCTGTATCAGAGGTTCAGCATCCACAGATTCAACCAACCTTAGATCATGTAGCACTGTAATATTTACTGTGGAAAAAAATTATGGATCAGTGGACTTGTGCAATTCAAACCCATTGTTGTTCACGGGTCAACTATATATAGTTTTTAAGAAACAAGCTGGATCGAGTATATTATTATTCTATGACGTATATGTTTGTTTTTCACTTAACAATCTGCCTTAGAATTCTTTCCAACTCCCTTTATTTGTAGTATTCCAAGTGTGAATGGATCACAGTTTAACTTTATGGATGACTATTTGGGTGATTTCTCATGTTTTATGATTACATAAAGCCCTACAGGGAACAATCACATGCATGCCTCTTTGGGCACCTGTATGAATGTTTCTCTAGGGTTGGTGCATAAAAGTAGAACTGCTTATTCTAAACCACATCTCAAAACAAAGAAAAAAAAATCTCATCCCTTTAAAAAGATTTTGTTTTGTGACCAGGTAAGACATTTTCATGGTTTGAAACTCAGAAGGTGCAAGAGTTTACAGTTCAGTCCTCCCTTCTACATTCCCTAACCACCCAGTTCTCCTGCTCTAAAGGCAACCCGTGTTTCAGCATTCTTGTTTATTCTTTGTTACCTTACTCTTAACAAGAAAATATGTATATATTCCTTTTTCCCATTTTTTTACACAAGGAAGTGTGTTAGACAAGCTCTTCTGTGACTTAACACATACCTTATAATTATCCCCATTAGTGGCTAAAAAGCTGCCACCATCTTTTTTTTTTTTTTTTTTTTTTTAACCAAGCTGCATCTCTTTTTGTCTCTCTGTGCCCAGAACCTAGTTAAGGGCCTGGTGGAGAGATCAGCCCTGGGATTTCTTTGGAAGGAATGATGCTAAAGCTGAAACTCCAGTACTTTGGCCCCCTCATGCGAAGAGTTGACTCATTGGAAAAGACTCTGATGTTGGGAGGGATTGGGGGCAGGAGGAGAAGGGGACGACAGAGGATGAGATGGCTGGATGGCAGCACTGACTGGATGGACGTGAGTCTGAGTGAACTCCGGGAGTTGGTGATGGACAGGGAGGCCTGGCGTGCTGCGATTCATGGCGTCCCAAAGAGTCAGACACGACTGAGCGACTGAACTGAACTGAACTGAATCATACTACCTTCCCTGTAATTGGTTTGTGATATATCCTTCCAGGTTTTTCTCTGTGCATTTATATACATATATAAGTATATAAAGAGGGGCTTCCCGGGTGGCACTAGTGGTAAAGAACCCGCCTGCCAATCCTGGAGACAGAAGATGCAGGTTCGATCCCTGGATCGGGAAGATCCCCTGGAGGAAAGCATGGCAACCCCCTCTAGTATTCTTGCCTGGAGCATCCCATGGATAGTCAATAGTGTTGCAAAGAGTTGGACACAACTAAGGAGACTTAGCATGTACATATATAAATAAATACAGTGACCCGTGAACAACACAGGATTAGAAGTGTCTGCCCTCTGCACAGTTGAAGATCTGCGGGTAACTTTCAGTCGGCCCTCCATATACATGGTTCCTCTGTATCAGAGGTTCAGCATCCACAGATTCAACCAACCTTAGATCATGTAGCACTGTAATATTTACTGTGGAAAAAAATTATGGATCAGTGGACTTGTGCAATTCAAACCCATTGTTGTTCACGGGTCAACTATATATAGTTTTTAAGAAACAAGCTGGATCGAGTATATTATTATTCTATGACGTATATGTTTGTTNGGAGGGTCCAAACTTAATAACTGGTTTGAGGCCCAAGTGAATGAGAATGACTGTCACCTGAGACAGTCTGATATTGTAAAAGTTCTGCCTCTGGCTTTAGGATTATAATTCTTTTTGAATTCGTGTTTTAATTCCCATCCGATATATAGCCAGGAGTAGAATTGCTTGATCATACAGTAGTTCCATTTTCAGCTTTTTATACTTGGCTGAAACAATTTACATTCCCACCAACAGTGTTTGAGGGTTCCTTTTTCTCCACAACCTCTCCAAAATTTGTTATTTTAGTCTTTTTGATGATAGCCATTCTGACAGGTGTGAAGTGATATCTCATTGTAGTTTTGATTTGCATTTCTCTCATTAGTGATCTTGAGCATCTTTTCATGTGCTTGTTAGCCATCTGTATATCTTCTTTGGAGAAATGTCTATTCAGGTCTTCTGCCCATTTTCTGATTGGTTGTTTGGTTTTTGATATTTAGCTGTATGAGCTGTTGGTAAATTTTAGATATTAACCCTTTGTCAGTCAGATCATTTACAAATATTTTCTCCCTTTCTGTAGGTTGTCTTTTCATTTTGTCTTATTTCAAAAGTGTTCCAGCTATGTTCCCTTCTAGGAGGTTTTTTTTGTCTTTTTTAAAAATAATTTTTAAAATTTATGGCTGGGCTGGGTCTTCATTGCTACACAATGGTTTTCTGTAGTTTCAGATAGTGGGGGCGACTCTTTGTTGCAGGCCCTAGAGCACACAGATTTCAATCATTGTGGCACACAGGCTTAGTTGCTCATCAGCATGTGGAATCTTCCTGGACCAGGGATCAAACCCATGTCCTCTGCGTTGGCAGGCAGATTCTTACCCACTGCAACACCTGGGAAGTCCTCTTCTAGGAATTTTATGGTTTCAGGGCTTATATTTAGGTCTTTAAACCATTTTGAGTTTATTTTTGAATATGGTCTGAGGGAATGGTCTAAACTCTTTGTTTTACATTTAGCTATCCAGTTTTCCCAGTACCATTTATTGTAGACACCATCTTTACCCGCTGTGTATTCCTACTTCCTTTGCTGTAGATTAACTGATCATAGGTGCATGGGTTTATTTCTGGGCTCTCTATTTCTGTTCCATTGATCAATATGTCTGTCTGTCTGCCAGGACCACACTGTTTTGATTACTCTAGCTTTGTAATATAGTCTGAAGTCTGAGAGAATTATACCACTAACTTTGTTCTTTTATTTTCAGGGTTGCTTTGCAATTCAGGGTCTTTTATGGTTCCATATAAATTTTAGGGTTATTATTCTAGTTCTGTGAAAAATATCATGGTTGTTTTGATAGGAATTAGTTGCTTTGGATAGTATGGCCATTTTAACAATATTAATTCTTCCAATCTAAGAGGCTGGGATATCTTTCCATTTCTTTGAATTATCTTCTATTTCCTTCATTAGTGTTTCTAGAATGTATATTCTTGGATGTTTATTGAAGCATCTATTTGTAATGAAGGGGAAGAGAAGGAAACCACCTTGATGTTCATACTAGAAGGCTAGATTCACTAAATTATGGTATATACAAAAATTGAATATTATACAGCCACTAAAAATAACAAAAGTATTCTATTTGAATGTATTTAGAAATGTCTGAAATATTTATAAAGCAAAGGACACAACAATGTACATATTATATGCTTTTGCACATGTTAAAAAAAGAAAATATGTATGTATATATACACATCAGTCTAGAAGACACTAGTATATAATTTTTCATGGGCAAAGAATCAGACATGACTGAGCATGCACGCATGATCATGAATGCCTGAGTATATCATGGGGAGGAGAACTGGGTCATTGGGGACAGGGTGAAAGTGAGACATGCTTTTCACTATGTCTTTTGAATTTATATTATGTGTTTGGATTATCTATTCAAAATAATAATATTTTTAAAATACATTTATAAATGGCAACTTCAAACACCATTAACTTATACTACCATCATGACAAACATGCTAGCTCAGAGGTTAGACTCAGTAATGCTTCACGATACAATATAAGCACAAAGTCTAATGTAAGTCACAAAGTCATCTTCCCTTTCCCAAGTGCTAGTTCATTTGTTGTTGGAAATCTCAGAATGTATTATCCCCTTCTAAAAATAGCATTCTAGGTGGTATTTGGGTTTCCTGACTGCCAAAGTCCAAAGAACTCAGAATGCAGCTGGATGAATTCCAGGCCTGGCAACCTGGGTCACCATCTCCAACACTAGGGGGAAACCACCCCTGGCTTCTCCTCCGGGGGCCAGAGTCCACTTCTGCTCTAGCGGTACCTGCGGGACTCTCTCTCTCTCTCAATCAGAAGGCAAGGGTACTGGCTTGGTTGTGAACCCGCCAGGACAAGTGTGTGTGGGGGCGGGGGAAGTGGTTGTTTAGAAACCATCATGGTTCAAATCCCAGTTTCAGTTAATAGCCTTGTATAATTTTTGTCATGTTACTTAACCTCTCTGAGACTTAGTTCCCTTATCTGTTTAGTAGGTATAGATAATAATAGTATCTTTCTCAAAAGGTTAAATGATGAATCCATGTAAAGTATTTAAAACAGTAATGAGCATACAGTCAATGTGCAATAATTTTTTGGCTTATTTGTCTAGACTTTGTAATTTTTTATGTTTACATTAAAAAAAAAATCAGAAGTGATCGGTCAAAAACAAAGTCTAGAAGTTCTCTTAATACCCACTCCTCATCCTGTTCTCCCTCCCTTCCCAGAGGTAACAGGTATTCTGCAGTTTGTGTGTTTTCAGTAATATGGGGACACTTTCCATGGGGTTATGTTTGCAGGAAGACAACACACTCACAGGCATTCTACCCATGCCCACTCTCTCTCCTTGATCAGGTGGTGAGCTATGCTCCATTCACACTCTTTCCTTCATGGGTCCCAAGTGCCCTGCTGGAGCAGGCCTATGCTGTGCAGGCGGACTTCAACCTCCTGGTGGATGCAGTCAGCCAAAATGCTGTCTTTCTGGAGCAGACTCTGTCTAGGTACGGACGGGGGTGTGGGGGAAGGCAGGAGATGCTAGAGCTAAGGGACTGGAAGACGGACTCATGAGGTATTACCCAGGCAAGTGACTTTGTGGTGGGGAACAGGTATTCCCCAAGAGAAAGAAAAATTAATAGAATAGCAGTCAGGAGAGCTGGCTTCTAACCCTGGCTCTACCACTTGCTTATATGGCCTCAAACAAGTCCCTTTCTTTCTCCTGGCCTCAATTTTTTCATCTGTAAAACGGGAAAATGAAAGTGAAAGTTGCTTAGCCACTTCCGACTGTGATCCCATGGATATAGTCCATGGAATTCTCTAGGCCAGAACACTGGAGTGGATAGCCTATCCCTTCTCCAGCAGATCTTCCCAACCCAGGAATTGAACCGGGGTCTCTTGGGTTGCAGGCAGATTCTTTACCAACTGAGCTATAAGCGAAATGAAGTCGCTTAGTCGTGTCTGACTCTTTGTGACCCCATGGACTGTAGCCGACTACGCTCGTTTGTCCATGGGATATTCCAGGCAAGAGTACTAGAGTGGGTTGCCATTGCCTTCTCCAGGGGATTTTCCTGACCCAGGGATCGAACCCAGGTCTCCTGCACTGTAGGCAGACACTTTACCATCTGAGCCACAGGGAAGTCCCTCAGCTATAAGGGAGTTTGGGCTAAATCTAAGATCCATTCCAACACTGATATTCTGTGATTCTCTGACCTGTGACCTGCCCCCTGCTTTGAAGACTGAAATTTCCTTTTGGAATTAGAGAAGGTCAGGGCTCCCCAGGTGGCGCTAGTGGTAAAGATCCTGCCTGCCAATGCAGGTAGACAGACTTGGGTTTAGTCCCTGGATTGGGAAGATCTCCTGGAGGAGGGCATGGCAACCCACTCAAGTATTCTTGCCTGGAGAAGCCCATGGACAGAGGAGCCTGGCAGGCTGCGGTCCATAGGGTTGCAGAGTCAGATGTAACTTAGCACGCATGCATGCAGCCTAGTTTTAGAGAAAATAGAGAGCAGGAGGGGTTGTTGGGTTTAAAGTCAGATTTTTTACTCATCTTAAAGTAGTGGCTCTTTCTTGTCACCTCAGGCCTCATTCTGGATGAGATGGGGTGCATACTAGGCCACGCCCAGTTCATGAGGATACAGAACCCCTGAAATGGCTCATTCCATCCACCCCTCTTTGTCTCTTCTCCCTTAACTTCTTTTTTCCCTTGAGGCCCTGGGGCAATGGATATTTATTTTATTTATTTATTTTTTTCTTTTCATGTTAAAAAAATTGCTTTTATTATTTTTTTAATTAATTAATTTATTTTTTAAATTTTACTTTACAATACTCTATTGGCTTGGATATTTATTTTAGAATGAAATTAGAATTAAATATTTGTGTGTGTCTAGAGAATTACACATATATATACGCACATAAATATAATTGCATGTCTGATTAATTTATCAAAAAATTTATTTTGTTAAACACAAAATCTTTTAAAAATGTACAACTTGGTGTGACGGTGAATAGGAGAAGGGTTCATAATGGTAAGAAGTTTGGAAACCATTAAAGTGAAGTGAAATGAAAGTCGCTCAATCATGTCCAACTCTTTGAGACCCCATGGAATAGTCCATGGAATTCTCCAGGCCAGAATGCTGGAGTAGGTAGCCTTTCCCTTCTCCAGGGGATCTTCCCAACCCAGGGATCAAACTGAGGTCTCCTGCATTGCAGGCAGATTCTTTACCAGCTGAGCTTTACCAGGGAAGTCTCTGGAAACCATTGACTTGGAGCTAAAAATCCACTGAATCATGAGTATACAAACTTCTCCAGTACATTTTCCTTGGGTCTTTCTCGGAATAGGCCCTGATTTTGTACCTGTGACTCTGGATTGTGGAGAAATATGAGTAGCCTGATTTTTGACCTTTACCCCAAAGCTGCAGTTACATGTGAGACTTTCTCTGTAGCCCAAGTCTGCAACCCCTGCTTTTGTTATTACCTCCTCCTCCAAAATACACACAACCCTAGCTTATAAGGGAGAAAAGGCCAGGATCACAGCTGGAATAGCAGCCTAGGCCCTGGGGTTGAAGGGGAGCATCTCTTCAAAAAATGGTAAATGTATCTCAATTTTGCTAGAGGCAGAAGCCCAGCTGGTGTTTCTCCTTCTTACCAGGGTCTGGGAGACCCCCTGAGAGAGCTGATGGGGAGCAGAGGAAATTCAGGGCAGGCCTGAGCTCCATAGGCTCAGTGGGGACCCTGTAGGAAGGTGAGCCTGAGAGTCAGGCTTGAGCAGATATGCAGAAATTCATGCCTGAATCTCGAGAGGCAACAAGTTACTTACCTGTGGGTGTCTCTTCCTAAGGCTCCAGAAAACCATACTGATGGATTCTACCTTATGTCCCATGTCACAGCAGCACACTTGTCCATGAGCGTGAGCCAACACAGACATATCAAACAAGAGAGACAACGCTCACCATCGCACAAATAAAATGGAACATTATAACTGTAGGCAGCACTACACAGGAGAGGTCCACAGGGCTATGGGAGTGCACACCAGGGTGTCTGACCCAGATGTGGAGGGCTTCCTATAAGGACTCATTGTAGAAAAAACATGAGGCTATTTTAGCTAGAGTCAGAAAAATCTTTTGAGGCACCAGGCGTAACTGCTGTCTTCTAATCTGTGGCTGCCAAGCAAGAGGCAGATAGGTCTTGTCCTGGGAAATATCAGAATATAGGAGAAGCTATAGAGAGTTAATGTTAGGTCACCTAGAAAGCTTACCAACTACATAATGGTCATGGCATATGCTAGTTTTGAATTCTTGGGGCCACACCCTATGTTCAGTTCTATACATGTAATATCTCATTTAGTCCTCACTATAACTCTATGTTAAGCTTCCCAGGTAGGCCAGTGGTAAAGAAGCCACCTGCCAATGCAGGAGATGTGAGTTCGATCCCTGGGGTGGAAGATTTCCTAGAGAAGGAAATGGCAACCCACTCCAGTATTCTTACCTGGAGAATCCCATGGACAGAGGACCCTGGGAGGCTACAGTCCATGGGGTCATAAAAGTCGGATATGACTTAGTGACTAAACAACAACAGCACTATGTTATAAATTTATATTTCTCTTCCTTTTCCAGATGACCAAACTGAAACATAGAGGTGAAGCGACTGTCTGAGTTTGCCTAGTAGTGAATGGGAGAGCTGGGATTTGAACCCAGGTCATCTGGCTCTAGAGTGGGTTCTAAACTACTGTTCTCTATGGGGTTGGTGTGGGTATTCAAGTTTGGGCCAGTAGACCTAGAGAGCATTCAGGAAATAGTGGAAATCCTTGGCCTTTAATGTCCCATGTAGCCTAGAAAATACCCTGCTTCCTCTTCCAGCACCATCAAAAGGGACAGCTTTACTGCTCATCTCTTTGACATCCACAAGCAAGTCCTAAAAGAAGGCATTGCCCAGGTAACCATTCTCCATTCACCCCGGTCTGACTGCCCTTCCCATTTCTCTCTCTTTTTACCAGAAAAATTTGGCCTAGCCACTGAGCTCATGGGAATCTGCCTCGCATTGGTCCCTGTGGAGTTTATACATTAGTGGCCAATCCTGGGATGACCAGAGGAATGATTCCACTGGGTGTGGGAGTGTTAGCTGGCCCCTCTAATCTCTGCGTACAATTCACGGTACCTTTTAACTCTGTGGCTAGGCCCTCGGGGTCAGCCCCTGGGCAAATGTCCTAAGCCTTCAGTTTTTCCCCTAGACCGTGTTTCTGGGCTTGAATCGCTCAGACTACATGTTCCAGTGCAATCCAGATGGCACCGCAGCCCTGAAACAGATTGAAATCAACACCATCTCTGCCAGCTTTGGGGGCCTGGCCTCCCGGACCCCAGCTGTGCATCGGTGAGTCCCTAGGGCAGTCCTGGACACACAGGTGAGGTGTCAGCCTGATGAGCCTACAATCACAGGTGGGGCAGGGATCTCCAGTGCTGACTGTACCCTCCTGGGCCTTGGGTCCTGTGTTTCCACTTCATAACACAGTTTCCACTTGTAATTAGGTCTTGGTATGTCAGAGAGAGAAGGGACTTTGTGATTCATCTCATCCTGCCCCTTCTTTGTGTAAGTCACTGTTCCAGGCAAAAGGAACAGTATCTGTGAGGGCCCTGAGGTAAGAAAAACCTGAAAGGAGGTCAGAGTCCAAGGCAGAGAGGGAACAGGGGCTTCCCTTTTGAAGGCTGGACCCTAGTAGCATCCACATCTAGTCAGTAATAATGCTCTAGGATTCTGTGATTCTACACAGTCTGTAGCAGGATTCCAGACAGCATGTGGGGCTCAGGGAAAGGGGCTTCAGTTTACTGGGAGGCTGGTGTGGAGTGGAAACACGGGGTCTCAGGGCTCCTCTGGTGTGTACACGAGCCACCAGGCTTAGGGCAGCCCAGCACATTCCAGCCTGAGGTGGATCCTCCGAGGGCATCACAGTAGGATGTTTCTTAGTGCTCAGCTGATTCTCAAAGTAAGCTTCCAGTGTCTATGAGTCACAAGCTGAAGAGTCTTCAAGGTCCATCCAATTGCTAAGACATCTCTCTTTCAACAGACATGTTCTCAGTGTCCTGGGTAAGACCAAAGAAGCTGCCAAGATCCTCTCCAATAATCCCAGCAAGGGCCTGGCCATGGGGATCGCCAAAGCCTGGGAGCTCTATGGCTCAGCCAAGTAAGGGAAAAAAGTGGCAACAGAATCTTGCTGTAGATTCAGCATTCATGGATACAGTAACTTCTTTGCCTGACATCATTAGGAAATGAGAGAATTTTCCTTGAAATAGAAGCTTACACTTTGGCGTGTCAAACTTATTTTACTGGAGTTTTGGTCTTCTTAAGTAAGAGGTGATATAATTTAATCTTTGATGATACTTTAATCTTTTCTTGTTGGCTCCAGGTCATTCATTATAACTGTCATTGATTGCATCTTGATGTAATGCAAAGCTGCTGCTTAGAGTGAGAGGTGTGAGAGGCTGTTTGCCTGCGCTAATAACCCAGCTATTAGGCTTTAAGCTCTTATTCATTATTTTCATGGTTTTCCTGTCTGTCTCCCCAATAACAGCTCTTACTTCTTACTGCTGTCATTGGGCTTGAATTTAGAATCCTCCATTCCCATTCTTATACCTCCTTTTTGATTTGTTATAGTTTGGGAAAGAAATTGATCTGTTATGTTTGAGGGCCTCTTTAATGAGTAAATGCATAAACTTTGATTTAGGGATTTTATAGTGTCTGTTTTAACTGTTCAGAGGCATGTTTTGCTTTCTTCTTATTTCTGACCTGTGTTCCAGATGTGTAAAGATGCTAGGTAAGTGACTTCTGGATGAATGTGCAGCCACTGTACTAACAATTACTGCAATGTTAACGTAGCATTATCACTTAACCCTTAATGAGCACCCACTAGTACCACACTCTGTGCTAAGCATTTCATATACAGGATCTCAGTGAATCCTCTTTTCAAACACTCTGAGGTAGATACTATTCATCTCTCCCACTTTAAAGATGAGGAAACTGAGGTTTAGAGATGTGAAGTGAATTGTTCAAGGTCAAGTGGTGAAGTTGGTGGTAGAGCCCTGAGTCCATTTCCTTCTAGAACCTGCATTCTTCATCACTTTATTGCCTTCAAGAGAGCCTCCCTGGGCTTGTTAAGCTTCACTGAGACTCAAGAAACCTCAGACTCTGAGCATTTGGAAATCATCAGACAAATGTTTTGTCAAGTGGATCTCTTGGCTAGGTTATATTTTAAGAGTGAAGCCAAGAGATGGGTCAGCTAGGAAACAGCTGTTAAACAAATGCTGCGGGGGATTTCTCTATCCATGCTGTGAATAATGTGGAGAGAAAAGACTTGTGTACTCAGAATTAGACACTGGTAATTAGGAGGTGTGGGGTCCCTGAGCTAAGAGTGGATACCTCATTTTGAGAGTCAAATAGGTACTTCTGCTGATCCAAATATAACCTTTGCTAAAGTCTGTTCTTTTCCTTGAACATCAGTTTCCTCGCTTGTAAAGTGGAGGTAATAATAATAGTACCTAAAAGGATGGTACTGAGAATTAAATGAAGCCATAGATTTAAAAAACGCTTTAAAAACACTCATTGAGGGTCATTATGTAGTACTTTCAATAATAGCAATAGTAATAATAACTACCATTTCAAGAGTTCTAGTTTTATTATACAGAGGAGCAAACTGAGGGCTCAGAGAGGTTGCAGTGACTTACCCAAAGTCACACAGCTAGTAAGTTTAGAATTCATATTTATCTGCCTCTAAAGCCTGTGATCTCTGTTACACTGTTCTTCTTTTAAGAGGAATAGTCCCATAGGATAGACTGAAAAACTGAGGTGCAAGCATTTGTAGAGCAGATGAATTTTTGTCAATTATCTCATACTTTTTAAAAAGAATTTTTAAAAATTAAGCCTGGAAAATGAATTGTGATTTCAATTTAGACATTTATTTGAAAACTTTCAAAATACAATGTCTGTGGTTAGAATGAGTAGGGATAAGAAGAGATGATTCTTAATATAAAGGTTGGCAACTATGACCTGTTTATCTCTCTTACCTTTAAATGGGGAAAGCAGGGCCCAAGGAAAGAAACTGACTTATCCAAGGGTATACCATAGGTCCCTGGCAGGACTGGGAGTCAGGGTGCCCACTCCCAGTCAGCAAGCTCCTGCCACTTTACCTTCCTTAGCTGAACACTCCCCTAGTCCTGCTCCCAGCAGACTATCAGAACTAAAGGCAGGAAGAGGTAGAATGTTTTCCGAGTCTGAGTCCAATTATTTGGCAGGGGGCAGGCTGACTTCATTAACCAGAGCATGCAGTTCCACTTTAACCTACAGCTTCCCTCCTCCGCCTCTTCTTGGAGGTGGGCCAGCCTGGGCCAAGTGCCACATCCCCACCCATGAGCAGAGCAGATCAGGCTACAAAGTTAAGAGCAAGGTCATTGGCCCTCAGGACTCTCCAGGCAAGATGGCTTCTGACAGCACTTAGCTTGTCTCTCAGACACCCAACTCAAAGCCAAGACTCAGCTTAATATCAGGTTTGAAGTCAAGAGATTTCAGGCCCACTAGGAGAGGGGTCATAGCAGGAACTGTGTTTTAGCTAAGTGGAGAAGAGTTAGGCAAAGTGTAGCCCAAGAGGTTTAGCTGAGGAAGACAGAAGCAGAGATAGACAGACAAGAGGCCAAGTACAGTAGGTCAGAAATCCACATGTAGAATCCTAAGCCAACTCTGCCCACTGTTCAAGAGTCTTAGCAAGAAGCCTTGGGCACAGAGCAGTATAGCTCCAGCAAAAATGGAGTTAGGTGCTGCTAAGCATTGGCCCTAAGAGAGTCTGGCTGGGAACTGGACCTGTTTTTGACAACTGAAAATAGCTTGATTGGTAATCAAACAAACAATTCTTTGGCAGTAGCATTTCCCTGACTCCTTGAGCTCTTGTTCTTTTAAGAAACATGTAGATAAGCAGAAAGGAAGAGGCCAGGTAAGCCCCAATGATCCTGTTAATACTGTGGGACCAAACATGGCCCCAAGTGCAACACAGAAATGTTGGGAGGCCCCAGGAAATAAGGCCTTATTCATAATTTGCTCTTTAGAGTTTCTATAGGATTCTGCTGAGCTATTCTAGTGTTTTATTCAAGAACCACACATTGTTTTATTATATGTTTCACAATCTAGTAATAGGGTCTTGTTTTATTATATGTTTCACAATCTAATAATAGGGTCATTAAGCCCCAAACCCCATTATTCTCTTACAAAATATTCTTCTGAAGTTCCATGGACAGAGGAGCCTGGTGGGCTATAGCCCATGGGGTCACAAAAGAGTCAGACGTGACTTAGCTACTAAACAACAACTCTTACCTCTTAACTCTTCCAGAAGATTTTAGAATCATTATGTTAAATTCTAAGAAAAAGTCCTCTTGGTCTTTTGAGATGGTTTTAAATCTAAATTTTAATTTACACAGAAAATTGACATTACTACATCTGGCAAAGGAGCAAAGAGATCTCCATTTTTTCATGTTTTCTACTTTCAGGAAATAATGTGTTGTGTAGTCTTAGGTATCTGTGCCTGAGGCAGTCCTGAGATGAGAGAATGTCCTCTGTTTCAGGGAGGCTGTGTTCTCATCCTCAGCGCTGAAGGGGGTGGGATGGGGTCACCTGGGGCCACAGGTGTTCTTTCCCCAGTGCTCAGGTGCTACTGATTGCTCAAGAGAAGGAAAGGAACATATTTGACCAGCGTGCCATAGAGAATGAGCTACTGGCCAGGTAAGTAAAGGAGGGGAGACCTGCATGTGTGGCCCCTGGGTTGTGGAGAGCCAGTCAGAGCAGAGAAGGCAGTCTGTCTAACTCTTGCCCTTCTTTCTCAGGAATATCCATGTAATCCGACGAAGGTTCGAAGATGTCTCTGAGAAAGGGTCTCTAGACCAAGACCGAAGACTATTTATGTAAGTGTCCAAGGAGCATTCCCAAGGATCCAGTAAAGGGCTGATTTGGGAAACTCATCCTGCCGCCCTCTTCCCCTAAATGACCCTTTCTTCTGGGAGATGTGATGGCTTGCTTCCTTCTCTCTGAATTTTAGGGTGAACACTGAAAATATCCCACCATCCCGGGCAGTTTTGGAGAAGCCTAGTTCTGCTTCTGGAGGGTTGTATCAGAACTATTGACATTCTGGATAACCTTGGTTTTCATATGCCTCTGAGCTCCTCAAAGTTTTCTTGCCCTTCTTGACTAGTCACTTCAGATTTGGGCAATTGGGTTGGGCGGTCAAGGAGGAATAGGAGTAGCCAGCTCATTCTTTGATTGGTTCTGGGAGTTGCTTCTCTGAGGTCACAGGCAAGACTTCAACGGGGCTGGATTTGTGCTCCAAGCCAGGCTCCATGCTTCCCGTTATGGGCCACCACCAGGTGACTTGACTTTACATTTTTAATTTTTTAAAGATTGACATTTATTTTATTGTTAGCTGAGCTGGGTCTTTTGTTGCTGCTCGCAGGCTTTCTCTAACTGCAGCAAGTGGGGGCTGCTAGTCACTGCTGTGCTCAGGCTTCTCACTGTGGTGGGTTCTCTTACGGTGGAGCATGGGCTGTATGGTGTGTGTGTAAGATCTTCCTGGACCAGGGATTAAAACCCTGTTCCCTGCATCGGCAGGCAGATTCTTAACCACTAGACCACAAGAGAAGTCCACCAGGTGACTTTAGTATTAATATCATATATTTAGACCTGGAAATTTGTGATTCTTAAAACTAGGAACCTCTTGGCCTTTCACAATACCACTATTTTCTTTTCTTTTTTGACCATGCCATGCAGCTGGAATGATTTTAGTTCCCTGACCAGAGATCGAATCCCAGGCCCTTGTCAGTGAGAACACCAAGTCCTAGCCACAGGGCTGCCAGGGAATTCACACTTAACTGTTTTCAAAATGTGCTTTTATCTTAACAAAACAAAGTCATTAATTTACCTTCTGGATATATCAAACAATATCAAATAAAGAAAAGGGGAAGAAGTTCCAAAATACAGTCTGTGGCTTAACTAGATTCATATTTTGCATCTGCCCACCCTCACCCCGCTACCATTTAAAAAAACATCAGCCTGGTTTCAGCTACTTTAAGCAGTGTGTTTTGCTAGCAATATGATTCTGCTGCTCAGTAATTTTGAGCCCACTTTTTCAAAGTTTACCTAATTCGATTCTGGTCATCTTTTTTTTCTCCTGCAGCCTTCCTAGAATAACTCTAGGTCAGGAACTATTGGAGAGCGTTTCCCTTTGCAGTTTTTAGTGGAAGTAGTGATGGTGTGGGTGTTTACGTCATGCTTCCAGTGAATCCCTGTTCAGGCCACCCCCATGGGCTGACTTTCAAAGAAGTCAAAGGCGTTTTGATGCAGCCTGAAGCAGACTGAACCACCGAACACATCAGTTTTCGTTTAACGCAGCAGCTTTCTCCATCCTGTCTTCTAGGGACGGCCGGGAGGTTGCTGTGGTTTACTTCCGGGATGGGTACATGCCAGGCCATTACAGCGTACAGGTTGGTGCTTTCCATTAGCCCACTCTCTGCCTCCTGGGACCCACCATTGTTCCTCAGAGATTCCACACATGGATCCGATTGTAACAACCTCGGTTTTTGCCTGGGCCCTGGCTTCAGTTCTTCCTCCTGGAACTTCCTCTCCTCCCACAAACTTTTTGCTACCTCTCACTCCCTAAACACACACACCATCTGCCAGAATCTAAATCCTTGCAAATCCACAATGCTTCAGCCACCTTAGTTTCTAGGGTTATGCTGGTAAATATGTAACCATAATCTCTCTGAGGAGGCACACCCTTATTTATAGCATTTGCTGATTGCTGTTGTAACTACTCCCATCATGACCAATTTCAAAGTTACCCAACTTAACATCTCTGAACAGAATTGGGAAGAGATGGGCACAATCAGCTCTCACTAGCCAATGCAAACCAGTTTCACTGCACTAGTGACCAGTTCCTTCTTGCCAGCTGTTTTTTCTCTTTTTATCTACGTCCATAAGTTTTTATCTGTTGTCCATTCATACTAAGGACACTAATGATATCACCTTAGCTTACTATCTTACCATGTAGTTTCAAAATTGCATTCCACATCTACTGTTTCATTTAATCCTTACACTGCATGAGGTGTATAATTATCCTCATTATATAGATGGAGAAACTAAGATTTGTAGGGGGTTATCTAAGGTCCCACAGGGAGCGCCCCGACCTTCTGACTCTCAGTCCAGTGTCGTTCCTAGCATATCATTCTCTTCTTCCTGCCTCTGATCCACAGCATGGAGAAGCTAATAGGAAGCCCTTCTTTCAGGTGGGAGAAGATAAAGGAGAAACTAAGTTAGAAAAAACCATGAGCAGTAGTCTGGGGATCCTGAGCACTTGACTCCACCTTTGGGTGACCATGGGCAGGATCCTGTGTCTTTCTGGGCTCAGTTTCTGTAAACTGAGGGGACTATACTAGAAAACTGAGGAAGGTCCTTCCAGATCTATAATTCTTTGTGTGTAAGGTCCTCTTTGAGGCCCAGCCTATACAGGGAGCAGCTCCACAGAGGTGGCAGCTCTATAGAAGGCCCTTTCCTCTAGAAAGTGGTTAGTGGTAGGAGCTTGCTGACTAGAGAAGAGAGAAACTGTCTATTGGGAAAAATGGATCCAGGTTCTAGGATAAGGGGCTTGAGGGAAAGGGCCAAAGAAAACTTTATTTAGAGTTAATAGGAAGGAAATTAATGCCAAGCAGAACATTTTTAGGGAACTGAGCAGCTCAGACCAGGTTTAGACATGGAGACAAATCCTCTAGGCTTAGTGACTTGCTAGGAGACGGTGAGCAAGCCCCCCTGCTCATGAGTTTTGCTTTCCCTCCTTTCCACAATGGGGTACTTTCCTGGGTTTATCTCCGACATGCAGGGTACCTTTAGCTCTAGCCAGAACACTAGCTCAGTTGTTAGGTGTCTGCGGTTATTGATGAAGACCAGGCAGAGGTGCTGCAGGTGAACATCAGGGAAGAAGATCACATGTTGGGGTGAGCATGGCATGGGGTGGTGGTGTTGCTCCTTTGGCTTTAGCCCTGATCCTGCTGTGGGCAGTTTGTTGTGGTCTGGAGTCCAGGACAGACTGTCCCTCTGGTGCCCTAGAAGAGAGGCTAGAGTGGGGGAGTGGGGCATGGTCCTCTGACGTTTCCCTGCTTCTCATACCCTGAACTCCTGGCCCACCAGACTGTTCATCCTGAGATTATTCACCTGCAGACCTTTGCTCATATTACTTTGTTAACCTGAGTACCTCTTCACTGTTGAGTCTCATCTGTCACTCTCCTTGTTCTGTCAGATTTCCTCTCATTAAACAACAATATATTTACTGTGCACCTGCAAAGCTTCAGGCATTGTGTTTAACACTGGGGATACAACAGGAAATGAGAGCCAGACAAGAGTCCAGTTCTTGTGGAGCTCACAGTGTGCTCAGGGGGATGGTCATCAGAAAGTAAACAAAAGTAGAAAAAGTTTTTGTTTTTTTTTCTAGCTGGGGAAAACAATAGAGAATTATGGAGAAATGACATTAAATAGGGTGCTTTGAGAAGGTGACTTTGAGCCAAGACTTAAGGATGAAAAGGATCCAGCCATCCATTAGAAAAGCCAAAATGACAAGAATCCCAGGTGGAGGGAAATGCAGCAAATGCAGGCCCTGAGGTAGACATGACATTTGTGTCTGAGAACTGACAGGCCTGTGTGGCTGGAGGTGGGAGTGGGGTGAAGGGATGGCCTGGAATGAAGTTGAGAAGGAGACAAGAAGTATATCCTTACAGGATCCCCTTACAGGAGAAGAACAGCAGTTTGTATTTTATTTGTAGTACAATAGGAATCTGAGCTCATAAACAAGTGTCTCCTTCCCCTTTCAAACCTGCTCATCCACTGTTCACCCTTTCACCTTTTGTCATTTCCCCTTTTAGTTACAGCCATGTGTCACCATGCTAGGCTGTGAGCTCCCCAAGGGCAAGAATCCTGCCTGTTAGGAGGAGGCCACACCTGCCTCTCAAGTGTGTTACAAGGGCCCTGGGAGGTGATGCGTGTGAGGATACCTGGCACCTGATGGGTGCTCATTAAAAGTCAGCAAAGTCAAAGTAGAATTCCATTTGGTTTCTTCACTCCACAGAACTGGGAAGCACGCCTGCTCCTGGAGAGGTCATGTGCTGTCAAGTGCCCAGACATTGCCACCCAGCTGGCCGGGACCAAGAAGGTGCAGCAGGAGCTGAGCAGAGCGGGCGTGCTGGAGTCTTTGCTCCCTGGGCAGCCCGAGGCTGTGGCCCGCCTCCGCGCCACCTTTGCTGGCCTCTACTCACTAGACCTGGTGCGTGGGCAGCCCACTTCTCCCAGCTCAGGCTTCCTCAGTATTGGGGACCCAGAGCCCAATGTGTTGGGGAGGCTGGAGCTGGCACTGGGCTGGACTTGAGTCAGTGATGCTCTGAGGTTCCCTGGAACCCTGGAAAGTGGGGCTGGAATCCATTGTAAGCTCCCTCAGCAAAGATGGAAATGGGGATGCTAACAAGGGAATGGGGCTGAGGTAGACAGCAAGAACTGAGGAGTATCTGTACCTGCTTTTCAGGCCTCGGCTACTCCTGAACTGTTGCCAGAGAAAGCTTGTACTCCCTGCTACAGGGGGGTTCACTGGGGTTGTCTTGTCCAGATAGTAGCATCCAGCCTAAGGGGCTTTATGGCCCTTTCTCTTCCTGCTCTTCCTCTAATGCTGCTCTGCACAACCAGCAGGACCTTGGCTCTGTGCTCTTTGGCCTAAGATGCCAGTGACTACTCTCTTGCCTCCTACCAGGGTGAAGAAGGGGACCAGGCTATCACCAAGGCCATTGCTGCCCCTAGCTGCTTCGTGCTAAAGCCTCAGAGAGAGGGTGGAGGTAGGTGGTGCCCTCTTTACAGGGCTGCTCAGGGGAGGCGGTTGCAGGTCACCAGTGCTGACCTGCACTTGCTGTGGGCACAGTTCCAGGCTCCAGGGGACACGAGAGGAACTGACCCAGGTTCCCCACCTTGGACAGTATCACGGGAGACCCTGTGATCACGTGCTGTGGAGCACAAGAGAATGTGTGAGGCAAACGTGATGACCTCTACACTACAGAAACGCCCAAGCACCACGGAATGTGATTAACCAGCACTGGAGGGTGTGGGCAAGTACAGTCTGAGATGCCCATGGGAGCGCAGGAGGGGGCATATCAGGAGGTTGGATACCTTCCTGCCTGGTTTGAACTCTTTGAAGGCAGGGATCATATCTGCCTCATGGATCCAGAGGTGGTTGTTTTTTTTTTTTTTTTTTTTTTTGGCCTTAAGGGTTGGGTAGGCATTTCACAGGTAGAAAAGGGGGAAGAGCATTCCATACAGAAGGAGCAACCTCAGGCATAGGCTTCCACTAGTCCATGGAAGTGTGGTATGTTTGGAGGTTAATACGTTAACTGCTGAGGCTGGAGTGCAACGTGGGAGGTGGGAGAGGGAATGATTTGGTTTGGAAAAGATGGCTTGGGACCTTGATTATAAAGGATGTTGAATATCCTATGGGTGGTGGGAAGCCATTAGCAAGTTTAAAGGAGGGGAGGGACACATGATGGATCCGTGTTTCAGCCATGGGAGAGTACGCGGGGAGACATTGGTGGTGGAGAGACCGTAGAGGAGGCTGGTATAGTTGTCCAGAAGAGCAATGCAGAAGGCTGGGCCAGAGCTTGTAACAGTGTGGAGTACAGACTGAAGAGACGTGTCTGAGTTAGTGACAGGTAATGGACAGGGAGATCAGCGACTTGGGAATGCCTTTCACTTGATTGGGTGTAGGAGGGCCCAGGAGGAGCAGACCCAGGCAGAAGTAATGAGTTCTGTTCAGACATGCTGAGTTGGATTTGGTAGCCCCTGGGATATCTGTGATGTTTAGAGCAGGGAGCTTTAGCTAAAGATTTGGGAATTAACAAGTTATAGGCTATAATTGAAGGCTTGGAAGAGATCTCCCTGAAAAAGAGTGCATACACAGAGGAGAGAACAAGAGTAGAGGAATGATTCCTTGGAAACCCCAACATTTAAGAGGGGCAGAAGCCAGTCAGGGAGGCTGAGAAGGAACAGCCATAGTCAGGTAAGAGGAGAACCAGGGCAGGATGGTATGGTGGGAGGTGTGTCCACTTTTGTAAGAGCTCTCCTGTTAAGGTGACACTTTTGTAAGAGCTCTCCTGTTAAGGTGTTAAGGAGGAAATCCTTGGAGAACAAGCCTGCCTTGGGTTCACTGAACTGCTGTCAGGAACTGACGCACTTGACCTGCTCATGTGGCCCTAGAAGTGGGAGTACAGGGTAGAGAAGGTGGGCAGAGGGTCCAGGATGACTGGTTAGTGAAATTGCAGGTAACAACCTATACGGGGAGGAGATGGTACAAGCCTTGGAGCGGCTGAAGGACAGTGAAGAGAGAGCCTCCTACATCCTCATGGAGAAGATTGAACCCGAACCTTTTAGGAATTGTCTACTACGACCTGGCAGCCCTGCCCGAGTGATCCAATGCATTTCAGAGCTGGGCATCTTCGGGGTCTATGTCAGGTGAGCCAAGCAACATGTTTCCTTATGTAGTAAATGAGGCCAAGGACCTAAGATCTCCTTACTTCACAAGGCTATCAAATGAAATCCAGATAACAAGTGCTTTGCAACTATAAAGGAAATTCCAAGTGATATCAAGATGGCTAACAATATAACCCTGGACTAGGAGACCCCAGGGAAGAAAAGTTTAGGTCCAGTCCCAGGGCACCTAGGATGCTGGGGAAAGGTGGGATGGGCCAGCTAGAGGATAAACAGTGGCTTTGAAAAGCTGAGTGGCCCCTGGGCTTGGACTTGAGCACTAATGAATCAGGAAGAAGACAGCTGGAGAATTTGTAAGGAACAGTTTCTGGTCCCTCATTACCACTTCCTGCTACTCACTCCAAGATCAGAGCAAGGAAGGAATACCAGATCCTACCATGCTCCCCACCAGAGCCTGCCCTCTCTATAATCTTCCCTTCCAACCATTCCACTTAGAGCATCTCTGCCTGCCAATTCCTCCCCACCCCCTACCGCCATCTTGAGAGAGAGGTAGAGAAGGAAATTTAGAGCTATAGAAGATGAAACGTGAGCCTGGCATCATGCTAAATGCTTTTCTGATTTTCTTTAAACCTTGTCACCATCTTAAAAAGTGAGAGGTATTATCCCTGTTTTAAATTGAGGAAATTAATATTTAGAAAGGCTGAGTAACTTGTTTCAAAGGCGGAGCTATATTATCCACGCTAGGATGCAAACCCAAATCTGCTTCAGAAATCCGAGCGCTTTCTCAGGTGTAGTCAATCACCCATGTACTGCTCAGCCGGGACCAAGGAAGGTCTTGGGTTTGAGGGCTGAGTCCAGGTGATGGAGTTGTGTGTCTCTGCCCCCGTTTCTACAGGGAGGGAAAGACACTTGTGATGAACAAGCACGTGGGACATCTGCTTCGAACCAAAGCCATCGAGCACGCAGATGGTGGTGTGGCAGCTGGAGTGGCCGTCCTGGACAACCCGTACCCTGTGTGAGGGCACAGCCAGGCCTGCCCGACTGCCCTGCAAAGACCTTCCATCCTTTGTCCGGTCATTCCTCGCCTGCCCTCCTGAGGGGCTGCCCTCCCCTTACCTTGTGAAGGCTGGTGTCTTCTAGAGATTTCCAGGGTCTTCATGGAAAGGCAGATGCTGGGTACCTTCCCCCCTCTCCCCACCCCTTCCCGACCCCCAGCTTTCCCTTCTGAGAACCAGAAAAGCTGTGTTTCCGTTAGGTGCAATCTAGAGGCCCCTAAATCCTCAGGGTGTGGATACAGCTGAAAGGAAGCTGATTTGAAGTCAGGGTCCATAACCTTGCCACCCTCCTGTTAGCCCCTTGTCAGCCTTTCCAGCAGGTTCTGGACCTAGGCTAGACTGAGGGGTAGGAGGAAAAGGGTAGGGGCACAGCCTTTCCTCACCTCTGCCTTAAATAAAACTACTTGGCTGATTCTGTGATTCCTTTGTTTGTACATTTAAGGGAGGGAGAAGCTATAATCCTAGTTGGCCCACTTCAGATAGATTGGAGCAGGGGAAGGAACTCGGCTATAATCAGTCTCCCTAGCTCCAGATGCTATGGCTAGGACCCTGAAATTTCAGTCCTTAGTCACCCACTAATGCTCCCACAGGATCACAGGGAAGAGAGACAGTCTCTAGCAGAGAGAGCAACCATGATCGAGCATTAGTTATAATTTGGCTTTAGTTGCTTTCCTGCTTAGTTCAGGAGCTTGTCGAAGGGCCTAGAAGCCCTGGTGAAAATGAAAGTGTTAGTTGCTTAGTTGTGTCTGACTCTACGACCCCATGGACTGTCAGGCTCCTCTGTCCATGGGATTCTCCAGGTAAGAATACTGGAATGGGTTGCCATTCCCTTCCCCAGGGGATCTTCCCAACCCAGGGATCGAACCTGGGTCTCCAGCATTGCCCTGCCTAGCACTGCCTAGACCCAAATTCTGGAAGGAATATTGGGGTATTCCTGAGGAAAATCACTCCCCTTTCCATCCCCCACACAAATCAGAGCAGCCAGTAAGTATACACCGTGTAATAAGACACTGAGAAAGCAAGTAACCACCTTCATGAAGTCACAGACTTTATTCCTACAACCACAGGGCCTGAGTACAACTAGGGTAGGAAAAAAGAGCTTCATCTGAGAATGTCTCTCATGGGCAAGACTGTTCAGGGGAAGCTGGGAACAGAGGGCAAGAAAAGCGAGCTTCTCTGGCCCTGGGAGCATAACACATGTACTCCTCCGAAGACGCAAATGATCTGAAAGCCCTCTGGAAACTGAGCCTGCCTGCAGAGCCCCTGGAACAAATGGCAGACAGGCACTACCATCCGGTACAAAAGGGAATTTAGACCCACAAGAGAAGCAACAAAATATTTTTTAAATATAATCATTGTGCCATGACTCACAAACGCATTTCTCGGGGCAAGTGCATGCCCAAGATAAGTACTGGTGCTTCCTGAGAAAGATGACATAGGATTAGAGTTGCTTCCCTGCTTCAGTCCATGCCTTCATTTGCCCATTGAACACTTAACTTGGGTTTGGGACATGACCTTCAGGTCCCTTCAGGGCTCCAAGAGCTCTTTGCAGTCTAGGGGCAAAGCCTGAGGCTGACCTGGGCCCTCTCGCATCTGCCTGGCAGTCGCAGGAAGTTGCCTCCACCCAGAGGCAAAGATGGTCCTCGGTCCCAGACAGCTGGACAGGGGGAGTGCTGTGGGTCAGCACTGGCCCTCAGCACTCCTAGATGGGGGCAGGGAGGGTGGGCCAAACTTTGGAAAGCCAAGCAGGGGGTAATCCTGGGTTCCAGGCAGGGTCTTATTCATTGGATGGTCAAGCAGCGTTGGCTGAAGAGCTGGGTGATGATGGATGGGTCGACTACAGTGGACGTGTCCCCCAGGTCGTGGTCATTCTGAGCAATCTTCCGAAGCACCCGCCTCATGATTTTCCCTGGGGGTCCACACGCTTCTGGTTACCTGGTGACAACACACTGACCCACTCGGGCCCTGCCAAAAGCTTCCATCCACGCATACTTGCCACCAGTGGGCCTTGGCCCATCCAATCCCAATCCCTAGAGGCCTCTGAACATACCTGAGCGAGTTTTAGGCAATCCAGGTGCATTCTGGATGTAATCTGGTGTGGCAATGGGGCCAATCTTTTCTCTAACTGTAACCAACAAATCATTACGCATTTTTCCAGTACCCTTAGCCAGGCTGCCCAAAATCAACCCAATCATTCTCAGGCTCGCTTATTGTCTTTCTCTCTTTTTATTTTTAACACATTGTCTCTTTACTCTCTCATTGTTTATTAATTCACCTTCATGGAACTCAAGCTCTAGAATCAGCCTGCTAGAGTTGAAATTCACTTTACTTGCATTGTGGGCTCAAACAAGTGATTTACTCCTAAATTCTCTGAGCCTCAGTTTCCTCATCTTTAGAATGAAAGTAACAATAGGATCTATTTCATGGAGGTGTGTGCACTCAGTTGTTCAATTGTGTCCGGCTCTTTGTGACCCCATGGACTGTAGCCCACCAGGCTCCTTTGTTCATGGAGTTTTCCAGGCAAGAATGGAGTGGGTTGCCATTTCCTACTCCAGGGGATCTTCACAACCCAGGGATCGAACCCATGTCTTCTGCATCTCCTGCATTGGCAGGCAGATTCTTTACCACTGTGCCACCTGGGAAGCCTCATGGAGGTGACTAGAGATTAAATGTATTAATGCATTTAAAACGCTTAGTTCAGTGGCACAAAGAAAAGAATTCTACAAATGTCAATCATTATTAACATGGTGGAGACTGAGAGGGAAGACGGCAGTCAGCCCCTGGGATCTGTTTGTGGTTTGAGGAACTAGCTCACTACAGCCCCTCCCCAACAACCTGCTGTGGTGACTGGGCCATCAGGACAGACCTGGCAATCCCTGCCCAGGGAAGCTCCTTACTCTGCTTCTTGAGCTCCTCAGTGAGCGCTGGGCTGAAGATGTGGCCATCGCACAAGGTGACAAAACAGTAGAGGCATTCGCCCTTCACAGGATGAGGGTGGCCAACCACGGCTGCCTCTGCAACAGCCTTGTGTTCCACAAGTGCTGACTCCACCTCTGCCGTGCTCAGCAGGTGTCCTTGTCAAGGGAAAGAAAGCTGCCATGAGAGAGATCCCAGCCCCTGTTCCATCTGTCCCAGTAAGGCAGTCCCGGTCTGGTCAAATAGGGACAGCCTTTCATTCATTCCTCAAGGGACATCGTTGCCCCACCATGCTGGTTCCCCTCTTCCCGGTACTCTTCAGTGTTTATTACTCTTCAGCCCAGAAATGAACGCTGCACTCCAGGTGTGGTCTGACTCTCTTAAAAGGCTTTGGCTGGGAGTTGCTGGGCGAGCAGGGTTAATGAGAAGGAAGGATGGTCCCTGGGCCTCACCAGATACGTTCAGCATGTCATCGATCCTGCCGGTGATCCAGTAATAGCCATCCTCGTCCCGCCGGCAGCCTGGGAGGAGAAAATAAATACACCACACTAGGATACTGCCGCGATCCGCATCACCAAACTGCTGTACCCATGGCAACAGCCTCCTAACAAGTCTTCCTGCTGTGCTAGCCAGGCTCCAAGACGGTTACACCAACCTCCGTCTCCTGGTATCCGTAGCCCTGTGTAGTCCTTTATCTCACTGTACTAGGGTTTGTCTCATGAGCAATTGCATTTGGCAGAAATGATAGGATGTCATTTCTGAGATGAGATTATAGAAGACACTGTGGCTTTTGTCTTGGTTGCATTCTCTCTGATTATTTGCTCTGGGGGCAGCCAGCTGCCATGTCATGAGTAGCCCTATGGAGAGGTCCATGTGGCAAGGAACTGAAGGTTCCTGCCAGCAGCCACATAATTGAGCTTAGAAGTGGGTCCTCCAAGCTCAGTCAGACCTTTAGGTGACTGCAGCCCCAACCACAGGTTGACTGCAACCCACAAGAAACTCTAGATGAGAACCACCAGTGAAGCCACTCACAGAATCCTGATCCTCAGAAACTATGAGATAATTATTGTTTTTAGCTGTCAGGTTTAATTTGTTCCATGGCAATAGATAACTAATGTACTGACCTAAAGTCTATTCTCCATAAAACAAGCAAAGTTATTATTTTCTAAATAATATATAAATTATAATCACTTCTCTGCTTCAAAAGCCTGATGGTCTCCCACTGTACACTGGATAAAATCCAAATTCCTCACCATGGCTCACAAGGCCTTGTATTATCATCTCCCTCTCCAACTTGATACAACATTCTTGCTGTTGCTCACTACATTCCAGCTGCACAAGCTTCAGTCTGTTCCCCAGACATTCCATGCTTATGTCTCTCTGAAACAGAACATTCATTTCTACTCCAGATACTCCCATACCTGGCTGCTTCTTTAGGTCTCTGGTCAAATATCACTAAAAGAAACTTCTCACCACCCCATGTATGGTGGCTGTCCCTGCAGTATTTATTTGCTGAATTTATTGCCTGTCTCTTCTCACTAGAATGTAAACCCCATGAGAGCAGAGACCTTGCCCACCTTATTCATGGTAACATCTCCTGTACTTAGATAAGTAGTGCGTGCTCAATAAATATTTATGGAAGAATGGATTGGTGGATGGACACATGGGCAAACACAGGCTCCAGACATGGGAACGCACATGACATGGTAATACATACTGCCATGTGCTGCCTCTCTTTCAGCCCAGCAGTGATGGAAACAAGAACATTTGCCCTCATACATCAAATCTCAGCACCATGCTGAGAGCCTTCCTGCAACACTCATTCCTGTTCTTATGGTCTTCTCTGTATCTCTGACTGGATATTACACATTGATACATAAGACACATCCCTAACCAACTCTTCTGGAAAATGAAAGGGGATGGTACCTGTCTTAGTGGGAGGTGTGGGAAAGGGATAGCCAAGGCTCACCATCTCCGGTCACGTAGTACCCAGGGAACTTCTGAAAGTAGGTGGTCTCAAAGCGTTCGTGGTTCCCATAGACCGTGCGCATGATCCCTGGCCAGGGCTGCTTGAACACCTGGAGGATGAGGAAGTGGTAACCATCTGCTACACTGTCTCACAGGAAGACAGTTACGTCTTTGCCAAACCTTAGGAGAAATAGCCTGAATGCATTCCCAAGAAGTAGAACAAAGTATATGCTTTGGAGACAGACAGTCTAGGCTTGGAATCCTAACTCTGCCACTTACTAACTGTGTGGCCTCAGGTAAGTAACTTTGCGTCTCTGAGTTTCAGGATCCTTATCTGTAAATCAGAGAAAATAATTTCTACCTCCCAAAATTATTTTGGGGATTAAATTAATAGTTTGTGGAAGCTGCCTAGCACATGCTCTGTTAGTAATAAGCATTTAGAAAATTTGAGTCTCCTTTTTAAAAAAAAATTATTTTTATTTATTTGGCTCTGCTGGGTCTTAGTTGTGGCATGCAGGATGTAGCTCCCCAACCGGGGATCGAACCCAGCTCCCTGCATTGGGAATGTGGAATCTTAGCTACTGGACAAAGGAAGTACCTTGAGTCTCCTTTTAGGTAATCCCTCAGGGATGCAGGTACAATTTGTTGCAAATGAAAGTAGTTACATAAAAATGTGGGAGCCACACATAAGTAAATAAGTATTGCCCCAATCAGTAATGTCCTGTGGCAGCAGATTGGTGGGATGGACAGAACTCTATTCTAAGAGTCAGAGGACCTGGATTCAAGTCTTGCCCATGTTACTAACTTGCTCTTTTAAAAGTGTGTTAGTCCAGCTCTTTGGGACCCCAAGAATTGTAGTCTGACAGGCTCCTCTGTCCATGGGATTCTCCAGGTAAGAATACTGGATTGGGTAGTCATTCCTTTCTCCAGAGAATCTTCCCCACCCAGGGATCGAACCCAGGTCTCCTGCATTGGAGGCAGATTCTTCACTGTCTGAGCCACCAGAGAAGCTTGCTCTTAGTAAAAACAAAGTGGGTTGCGGGGTGAGGGCACTAATGATCTCCCTATAACTACTAAATGATTACAACAACAGCTTACATTTATCAAGCACCAGCTCTTAGGTTCTGTGCTAAATAAACCCTTCACATGAATCATCTAATCAATCCAGCAACCACAGGAGAAAAAGATACTGCTGCTATTGCTGTTTAGTTGCTAAATCGTGTCCGACCCTTTTTTGCGATCCCAGGGACTACAGCCCTCCAGGCTTCTTTGTCTATGGGATTTTCCAGGCAAGAGTACTGCAGTGAGTTGTCATTTCCTTCTCCAGACAAAGGTACTATTGTAATTCTTTTACAAATGAAAATATTTATGTTCAGAGGGGTTAGGTAACTTATCTAAAGTCACAGAAGAGGTAGAGCCAGGTTTGAACCCAGGCAGGTTGACTCTGGAGCCTATATGATTTTCCACTATGTCTTTCAGACCCCAAAAGGCACCATCAAGTATCTTTGAGTAGAGCCCTTAAGAGCCTTGTGGGCCAAAAGGCCTAGAGGCAGGCAAAATATCCAGAAGGATTGCCCCACTAGGGTCTCTCTGCAGAGGATAAACCCTCAACCAGGGAGCTTTAGCCAAAAGCAGCTACCAGGAAAGGTTAGGTTCTAAACTCTAAAGGAAAGCACACTGTGCCCTTTTTTGGACCATCCTCCCCTCCCCTTCATCAAAGACCCACAAGGGCCAGGATCTCACCAGATAGCCTTCAGCTTCACCTTCCAGCTCTTCCCCAGACTCATTCAGGATCGCAGGAGCTACCCCAAAGAATGGGAAGGTCTAGAAGCAAACAGGAGACAGGATTCACAAGGAGGAATGAGACAACTCTGACTCAACTACCTCTAGGGAGTCCCAGAGCCCCCCATTCCCCACACCTATCAGTCCAGCCCCCCACCCTCTACCTAGGCTGAATGCCCCAAGACTCTCCCCGGCCTAGCCCAGGACCAGCCAGGGGAGCCTCACTCACAGCAGAACCAGGCTTCATGGGTATGGCCCCAGGGAGGGGGGTCAGCATATGGCCACCCTGTGGAAGTCAGAGATCAGGGGTTTGAGTCACTCATCACACATACTGCCTGAGCCCCAGCCTTCTGAACCTGTTACTTACTGTCTCTGTCTGCCAGAAGGTGTCCACAATGGGGCAGCGCTGCGCACCTACCACCCGGTGGTACCAGAGCCAGGCCTCGGG
Source organism: Neotragus pygmaeus (assembly GCA_006410875.1). NCBI lineage: Eukaryota > Metazoa > Chordata > Mammalia > Artiodactyla > Bovidae > Neotragus > Neotragus pygmaeus. The sequence goes on along the minus strand of SJYV01004544.1, from coordinate 504,803 downwards.
GTTGATAGGTTCGCCCACAGTTCCTAACACCTGTAAGGATGCCCGGCTGTGCCTTGGGCAGGAGAGTGGGGAGAAAGGGAGGCTCTGAGCACCACTAGGAACCAGGAAGACGTGCACAGGCTCTTCTGCCCCCTCCCCTAGTCCAAGCCGGGGTGTTAGAATAATGGGATGGAAAGGACTGTGCAAAAGCCAGCACCAGCTCTGAGGGACACTCAAGGAGCAGCAGCCAGAGAGGGGTCTCACTTGGTAACAGGCTCATCTCCAAACTTCATGAGCAGACGGATGGCTGTAGGTGCTGTGTAGAACTTGGTCACCTTGTACTTCTCCACGATATTCCATAGGCGGCTCACATCCGGATATGTGGGAATCCCCTCAAACTGACCCCAGTAATGGCTGGTCATTTTCAGTCTTTCTCAGTGGTTCCTCCATTCCCCTACCATACCCTCAGGCTCAGTATTTTGCCTTTTCTGACAAATCCCTGTCTTCACACCCTTACCAAACAAGCCAAGAGATTTTCCCACTCAGCATGTACAACCCTCTGAGAACTCCTCTTTCTCAAGGAAACAGGTCATTGTATAAGTCCCTCTGCCTCTAGGCAAGGTGGCTTTGGGAGGTCATCACCCAGGATCATCTTGTTCATCCCCTAAATAAACCAGGTAGCCATGGGTCCCAGCACCCTTCTTACCAAAACACTGGTGGCACCATTGGCCAGTGGCCCATAGGTGACATAGGAATGGCCAGTGATCCAGCCAATGTCTGCGGTGCACCAGAACACATCCTCCGCATGAAAGTCAAACACATACTTGAAGGTTGTGGCCACATAGAGCATGTAGCCCCCAACTGTGTGTACCACGCCCTGTGGAGAGAATAGGGCTTCAAGTTGGGCTCACCCTCACTGACTACCAAATGTAGAGGAAAAGCCTCCCCAGGGACTCTGGCCCTGCCAGCACTGCTTTTACAGCATCCATCTCTCTTCCATCCTCCTTCCTCCACGTTCCCATCTCACACATCACATATATTTATATAGTCGGTCCATCATCCACACCTACACCCTAAGATGGTATTTCTGAACCACACACATTACTTTCACACACATGGACCCTTTCAGTACACTCATATCTAATAGTATCTCTGTTGTGTGTTTGTGCACACACACTCAATTATACATTGACAGAATGAGAGTGGGGAAAAAAGATTATCTTCTTTGCTTGCTCCATTAATACCTATCCCTACCAGGCTCCTCCATCCATGGGATTTTCCAGTAATAATACTGGAGTGGGTTGCCATTTCCTTCTCCAAGGAAAGAGAGGCCCAAATTGTGTCTCTAAAGGTTCACTGAGGAATATTCCAAATCATGTGGAGAGAATAATTTATGGATGCGGCAAGTGGAAGGTAGAGTGATACATCTTTTAAGTCGGAGTTCTAAGTGTTTCCAGTTCCCACACTGCTCTGGGAGGGACTAGATGTTACCAGTGTGGCAAGTGGAAGGGACTGAACTCTAAGGGCTGTAGTCAAGAAGGCCAAGAGGGATCCCTGTGCCCACCGTTGGCCTTGACTTTACAGGCAGCTCTTCTTCAACCAAACCACGTGGGTATGGGCAGGAAACACAGATGTCAGCCCCATGGATTTATCTTTTCCTCCTTTTCTGGGCATCCTGAGGCTCCCCACTTGAATTGTCTCACCCTGGGCTTCACCATCAGTGATTGAGGATTTATGTTAATTTGATTTAGAAAAGGTAATGTGATATTTCTGAAACTCAGAGTTGTAACTTTCATGTCATTACACGCTTCCTCAGAAACTCACTTCTCACCCTTACACAGTGTATGTACACACACACACACACACACACACACTTGCCTTGGGTTTGCCTGTGGAGCCACTGGTATACAAAATGAAGAGTGGGTCTTCAGCATCACACCATTCAGGCTCACACTCATCCCCTGCCTTCTGCATGAGTTCATGCCACCACAAGTCAACCCCCTCACTCCAGGAGATCTGCAGGGGGAAGAAAATAGGAATGGGCAAGGAGGAATTGTGAACAGGTCAGGCTGGGGGCAAAATTCACCCCTACCTAGCACCTGGAAAGGCCAGGGTGGGAGTGGCAGATGGAGGTCCTGAGAGGGAGGAAGGCCCAGTGAGGGTGAAATGGGGCAGGGCGAACAGAAACAGAACAGGAGGCTTCTTGGGTACTCTCAGCACCCTGCTTCAGAACTTCTCTCACCTGACCTCAGGCTGAGGCGGGCCCCCTTGGTTGGTCCCTTCTCGCTCTTCAATTCCTAGCTTAAATGTCACCTTCTCGGAAAGGTTTAACCTAAAAGGCATCTGATAGGCTCCCAGACCCACCCTCGCCTCTACTATCATTCTTTTTTTTTTAATCAGCTTGTGAGATTAGTTTCCCAACCAGGACTTGAACTGGGCCCTTAGCAGTGAAAGCACAGAGTCTTAACTCTGGATGACCAAGGAATTCCCATCCCTGCTATAATTCTTGATCACAGCACCTTATTTCTTTACCACATAGCACATATTTCCAGTTATTTTATTTAGCTGTTTACCTGATTACTGTCTCTCCAGATAGTGACCTCTATGAGTACAGTGGCATGTCTATCTTTCTTGCCCACCGCCTAAATCTCCAACACCTAGTAAAATGCCTAGGACTCAACAGGCACTCAGTAAAATTTTGTTGGATGAATCAATATGCATACACAGGCCTGTATACACACATATGTACTTATGGGACTAGTGGCTCATCAGCAAGGATGCAGATACGACACAATTCAGAAATGCAGAATTAGTCAGAGCCTGCAGGTGAGGTGGGTACCGGACCCCAAAAGTTAGTAGCAAAAGAGTCAACAGATGTTGGTCCAAGCATCTTTTTTCGCATGTCCGGACATCATCCACATCTGGAGGTTCCTACTCCAGCTCTGCCCCTGCCCCTATACCAGTGGTACCAATGGGTTTCTCATAAAGACACTTTCTTGAGGTTCCATTCAGCAGGAAACTTTGCTTTAAGTTGGTGGAAAAGGATCAAGGTGGATTTCTCCCAGTAGAAGGATGTCCCTCTAATACTGAAGTGCCTTTCAGATCTGTCATCCTGAAATTTTTCTAAACTCTCCTTGAAACTGTTTTACTTTCTGAATTATATCACCTGTTTGAAAAACTAGTTTTAAGTCTACTCTTTGCTGAGTGAAGTTGTATTCCCTGAATTCGTCCAAAGTTGCACTGGATTTCCATTCCCAGTTCTGCCACTTCCTAGATATATATGACCATGGTCAAGCCACTCTACCTCAAGTTACTCATTTTTAAAATGAGGATAGTCATTCTTGCCCTGATAGTCTCACAGGATTTTGGAAACATCAAAGGAAATCTGTTATTACCTAGTAAACATCAAGCCTTGGATTGTTTGGGTGGGTAGAGGAGACTGATGAATGTCAGGAAGATGAAAAGTTAGTTCAATTCCACTGAACTCCTCTGGGAGGTGAAATAAGAGTGTGATGATGGAAACTATTGTGGGTTTGGTTTAACTGTCACAAAACTGTTTCATATTCATTACTTCCTTGTTCTATAATCCCAACTGGCAGGTAGACATGATAGTATAAGAGGAAACATCCTATTCCTCTCATTATATGGTTATATAGCAATTTATTGTATGCATATTTGGTTTAAAAGCCCCAGAGTGTTAGACACATACCTTGATAAATTATAAAATTACCATTTTCCTTTTTCTGAACTATCTGTCTCTTACTCTGAAGAATTTAAAGTTTCTGGCACATAAGCATGACAAGTCCAGGTCAAGAGAGACACCATTAAGAAAAAGAACAGAGAGAAGGTCCCCACAAGCTAGAAAATACAAAAATATACCCTACTTTTTTAAAAATTGGAATAGCCATACGGGTTTATGCATACATTGTCACATGAATAATTTTTTGCCCACCAGGTGATCTAATTGAGATGAGGGCATTAATGAGTTTAAGAAGTGTGTCAGTAGTGCTTTGAGCAAATGGAGCTAGTCTATGGTGCTGGTGTGGATTGTCACAGAAAAGGCACTAGGTACATGTAAGGGCAAAGCACAGTTACATTGTGGCAATGAGGGGACTCTTGTAATCTTGTAAAACTGCTTCCTTTGTGGGTGTGGGTAAGGACAGTAGGGTGGATACTCCAGGTGTGGAGCTGATAACCAGCACCAGGAAGCAGGCTGAGAGCAATCAGTGGCACACATGTTGGTTGTGAATTCGGTATACACCTATGAGGGCCCAGGGCTTGGAACCAGGAAAAGGTTTGCATTTTCTGAAATAAGAATCAAGGAGCTGGCCTTTGTTATTGGACCAGGAAAGCCTTAGGGAGGGCAGCTGCCAGGTGTGAGAGAGGAATATGAGGAAGCTCATAGGTAATATGGTTGAGGAAGGTCCCTGCCAACTGTAACAGGCCCTCCCTTGAAGACTGTTTAAGAATGAGGGGTTTGGAGCTCTGCCAAGATTTCCACAGTTTTGACTACAGTTCTCAGGCCAACCAACCTGGGTTTTGTAAGCTGATTTTTATGGTCTTTGGGTTTTTGGTAACTGAGTCTTTTTACCTCAAAGGAATAAAATTCCAGGAGCCTGTGGCCTGACAACCTCTGGTATTAAGAATTATAAGAGTTTATTTCTTTTCTAAACTCCCTTTTAGAAATGCCAGCCTGTCTGCTATATTAGAAAGAATACAAGCTAACATTTATGGAGCAGTTACTATGTGTCGAGCACCTTACCTATACTGACAAAACCCTGTCAGTAGGTACAACTTTATCCTGATTTTAGAGATGGGGAAACTGAAGTAAAGGAGCTTAAGAAACTTGCCCAAGTTCCCATATAGCAGAGCCAAGATGTGAAGTCAAGTGGTCTGACTCCAGAGCTATATTCTAACCACTAAGTTTGTTTCCTCTTTCAAGAGAAAAGTCTTAGGTCCCTGCCTGAGTTTTCAAATGAAAACATTTCCCCCTAGGACTCAGATCTGTCTCTACCGTGCTAATGAGAATCGAGAAAAGGTGTATTATATTTACCATTAGCCTAAGAGGTTGATCATAGCAGATTTAGAGTAAGACATCCTATGAGGATGGTAAAACTCAGAGGAATAGCGGCTTTTATGTTTTGTTTTAGTAAGGAAAGAGATTCCTTTAAAGCATTTACTGTCATGTCTCCATTACTGATAAGGGAACTGAAGTCCAAAGAGAAGGGGTGACTCATTTAAGGTCATATAGCTAAAAAGTGGTCTCTGGACTCCAAACCCAGTCTCTCCTCTATACTAATCAGCTTTGAGTCCCCACTTAAGAATCTCTCTTCTTAGAATCACCTACAATATAACTTTTGTTCAATTTAGCATTTAATTATATCAGAGTTTATGTGTAGTTTGTAAATCCCAAAGTAGTTTATAAATATATTTAGGAGGCTTCTTCTCAGCTGCCAACTTGATGGTGATTCCCAAGGTCAAGGTCTGCATGTCCTCTACCTGTTCCTCCTCCTGTTCCTTTCCTGGCTCTGCCTCAGCTAAGTGCACAGTAAAAACTTTCTGACAGATTGCTTGGTCCTCTCTCCCACAACGGTGCTGAGAAGCAGGAGTGAAATGGAATGTCTGTTGCTACCTCTCTGAGATCCATGCTCTATGCCAATTCAGAATAATAAGCATTTGGTCTCATGACCCTTCAGAGTGACTTAGACTAACTAAGGGTAGAGAGAAGGGGGTTAGGTCTGGCAGTCACCTCAATGGGGCGAACAGGCAAAGAGCAGTTGGACAAGCAAACAAGCATGCAGGAAAGCAGTCCCCAAGGCAATGCAGAGGTGGATACCTGGGGCCGGATGTGCTTGGGTTTCTCTTTCGGCTTACCCTGTTAAGAGCCCACGGAAAGGGTGGTGAGCAGGGTCCAAGGATAGGGGAGGGGGAGGGAAGGGTCAGTGTGCCCCAAACCTCGGGCTGCTTCCTTTCCCTCTGGTTCCTCTCTCACTGGTCCTCCCAGCCTCCATTTTCCTGATTCTGTTCACAGCCTCTATACACTCAGAACCCCAAATGCTGACAGGGTCTCCAATGTTCCTAGACCAGAGTGAAGTCTGTCTAGCTCTAAGACTACTCAGAGCCTCTCAAGTCACAGAATTTCAGAAACCCTCTGTCCTTCTGGACCCTGGAGCTTTTATCCTTCATGCCCCTTAGACCTGGAGGCTACCACTGGGCTTTTTCATCAGAAGCATGTATCCAAAGCTATCAAGGGCCATCTGTTGAGTGGCAGATCCTGGTCTTTCCATGGTGGGACCACATAGGTAGCCCACCCCAAACCAAAGCCCAGTATTTAAGATGACTACGTATAGTCATCCAGGTCAGCCCATTTCTAACCCAAGCCCAATCCCTAAAGATCCCTGATGCCCATCAGAATACTCCAACCAGCACAGAAGCTCTCCTCACAATCTCCTGTGCTAAGTTCCCAAGCTCCCTACCTACATCCAAGGTCAAAGTCCCCTATCTCCAGTCAGCCCTGCCAGGGAGGCCATTCCGAGGACTGCTCCTAGATCCTCAGCATTATGATAAGGAAACAAAGACGGACATCAGGAACTTCCTGGGGAGGAAGAGGGAGCCGGTCGGAGCCCAGAGGAGGGCATAATAGTACCAGACTCACCTGCACATCTGGGCATGGCCTCTTAATCGGAGGAGACTGGCTAGGAGAGTCACTTGTGCCCAGCTCTGCCCGCCCCAGGTGCTTGACCACAATGCAGCATTTCACTGGGAAACCCCTGTAGGAAAGAAAAGTGGTGGGCTAGTTGGCTCAAAGGAGAATTTGGCAAGACCCACCCATGCCTATCTAGGGTAGGAGGGACAAAGGAGACCTGGCACTGGGGAAATGCCCAGTCAACTCAGGGCAGTAGCCAGCAGACCAAACACACTTACTTCTCCTGACACTTCTCCAGGGCCTCGTCAGCCAGCTCCTTCAGGTTGACAAGCTTTTCCCCCCTGTAGAAGGCATCTTTGGGGAGCAACAGATATTCCAAGCCTTAGGAAGGCACCACACTTCTACCCCTTTATCCCTAGTGGGTACAATGTTCAGTCCTTCCTGGGTAGGTCTCTTGTCTCTGGATCTTCCAGCTAATTTGAGCTAACAGAGGGTAGACTGAGGTGGAAGCAGGAGATAAAGGGTAGGCTGCCCCTACCCTTTATATTAAGCAGTCTCCAATACCAGCTAGCTGGTTGAAGACCAAGACTTTTGAGTGTGGCGGTTTTGGGGGAGGGGTAAGAGACTTAGTCACCTGTAGTGATAAGAAGGCTACAATTGGAATCCAGGATCCGTTCACAAAGAGACTCTGAAGAGAACCCTGCAAACTAGAAAAGGGAAGAAAGACTGAGAAAGAGGGCAACCCAACGATCGAGTGAACAAGAAAAGGAATAAGGAACCTATGACACAAACATTCTAAATGCCTTAGTCTGGTTTTTCAGATCCTCCATCATCCAGGCTCAACCTACTTTTCCTGAGCCCTACCCCCAACCCGGCCCCTTTCTCCAGCCCCAGTTCCTACCACAATGGAGTGCAGAGCCCCAAGACGAGCACACGCCAGCATAGCCACCACGAGCTCTGGGATCATGGGCATGTAGATTGCCACTCGGTCACCCTTGCAAATGCCTGCAGGTAAAGGACACAGATCATGGACCATGGTGGATCCCACCTGCTGCTACATGTTCCTTCTCATCCAATTATCTGCCACCCACCCATCTCCCCTCCCAGGTGACCTTTTCTGTTCCTCTGTTAGCAGATTCCTTCTTTTCCTTGTCAACTTCCCCCAAGTCCTCAGATACCCCCAGGCTGAGCTCTCTAGTCCTCTCCGTATATCCCCACACTCACCCTGTTTTCGGAGAACATTGCTGAACCGACACACTTGGACCAGAAGCTCTTGGTATGTGATCTGGGTGGTTTCCTCTGGCTCGTTGCCCTCCCTGAGATGTATCAGAAAGAGCCAGTCATTAGGGAGTATGACTTCTTCCCCAAACAAACAAACAAACAAAAATAGGAACAGTCATAAAATCCATTCATTAACACCAAGGCCTGGGAATATTCTGTGAGGGTGAGCCATCTGCCACCACACCTTGAGCTGACTGATCAGACGCACTGGCCTTACAAGATATACTTTATACACAAGCTGTGTGTCACTGGAAAATGCACTGCCATTTCTGAACCTCATTTGATAAAATGGGATCATGGTCTTCTCTCTTCCATTCAGGCATGTATTAAGGAGAAATGGTATCACAAATGTGATTCTTCCTGAAAGTGATGTCAGCATTGCATTGGTGTTATTCAAAGTGGGGTCTCTAGATTACTTGGACCCAAGTCACCTAGGGAACTTGTCAAAATGTAGATTCCTGAGCCCAAACTCAGAATCACAATCACAAGATCCAAGAATCTGCATCTTTACTACAAGTTGGTATAAAGAATCAATAGGTAAATCAGATGCACCTTTAAAGTTGAGAATCACCACCCTCTATCAACTTCTTGCCGTCTTACCTCCTCAGTCTTGCCTCCTACTCCTTTCTAGCCTGATTTCCTTTAGTCATTTCTTCATTGATTCATTTGCTTATTCAACTACTATGTGTTATATATATGAATAGAAATAAGGCATTGAGAATAAAATAAGCAAAATTCCTCCCAACATGAAGCTTATATTCCAATGATAGTACAGGAAATATACAAGTAAAAATATAACAGATAATTTAATTTCCAATTATGATAAGAATTATGAAAGATATAAAAAATGACATAATAATGACCAAGAAATTTTTTTAAAGACATCTTAAGGATTCAGACTGTATACAAAGACTTAACTGTAAGAATATCCCCTTCAGTATTATTTTTCCATTTTTATGATTTTTAAATAAGTAATTCTACTGCACAGTTGCATTCATCTCACACGCTAGCAAAGTAATGCTCAAAATTCTCCAAGCTAGTCTTCAACAGTACGTTAACCAAGAACTTCCAGATGTTCAAGCTGGATTTACAAAAGGCAAAGGGACCAAAGATCAAATTGGAACATCTGTTGGATCATAGAAAAAGCAAGAGAATTCCAGAAAAACATCTACTTCTGCTTTATTGACTATGCCAAAGCCTTTGACTGTGTAGATCACAACAAACTGCGGAAAATTCTTAAACAGATGGGAATACCAGAACAATTTACCTGCCTCCTGAGAAATCTGTATGCAGGTCAAGAAGGAACAGTTAGAACTGGACGTGGAACAATGGACTGGTTCCAAATTGGGAAAGGAGTACGTCAAGGCTGTATATTGTCACCCTGCTTATTTAATTTATATGCAGAGCACATCATGTGAAATGCCGGACTGGATGAAACACAAGCTAGAATCAATACTGCCGGGAGAAATATCAATAACCTTAGATACAAAGATGACACCACACTTATGGCAGAAAGCAAAGAAGAACTAAAGAGCCTCTTGATGAAAGTGAAAGAGGAGAGTGAAAAATCTGGCTTAAAACTCAACATTCAGAAAACGAAGATCATGGCATGCAGTCCCATCACTTCATGGCAAATAGATGGGGAAACGAAACAGTGACAGACTTTATCTTTTGGGGCTCCAAAATCACTGCAGATGGTGACTGCAGCCATGAAATTAAAAGACGCTTGCTCCTTGGAACAAAAGCTATGACTAATCTAGATAGCATATTAAAAAGCAGAGACATTACTTTGCTGACAAAGGACTGTCTAGTCGAAGCTATTGTTTTTCTAGTAGTCATGTATGGATGTGAGAGTTGGACCATAGAGAAAGCTGAGCGCCAAAGAATTGATGCTTTTGAACTGTGGTGTTGGAGAAGACTCTTGAGAGTCCCTTGGACTGTGAGGAGATCAAACCAGTCAATCCTGAAGGAAATCAGTCCTGAATGTTCATTGGAAAGACTGATGCTGAAGCTGAAACTCCAATACTTAGGCCATCTGATGTGAAAAACTGACTTATTAAAAAGACCCTGATGCTAGGTAAGATGAAGGCAGGAGGAGAAGGGGACAACAGAGAATGAGACGGTTGGATGGCATCACCAACTCAATGGACATGAATTTGAGGGGTTGGTGATGGACAGGGAAGCCTGGCGTGCTGCAGTCCATGGGGTCGCAAAGAGTTGGACAAAACTGAACATCTGAACTGAACTGAACATAAAAAGATATGTAAATTTTTTAAATGAATTTGAAAATTGAATTTTAATGCTGTTCAGAAGAGAAATAAATACTTCACAGTTCCCAAACAAACATAGAATGGAGAGGTGGGAAAGAACAGCTTTAACACAGGACAGGCCTATTAGACAAGCATATAAACAAGCCTCTATGTTTATATACTCTCTTTTTTTTCTATACAAATGGTGGCATACATTATTCATTTTTCTGTATCTTGTTTTTTATTGAATATCACAAATCTTAAATATAGAGCTTGATCATCTTGCTTAATTTTTAAATTTAACAATATATCTGGATATCATTTTCCATCAAGACTTACAGTGCTATTTCATTTTCTTTGTCATATGTATAATGTTCTACTATTTGTGTGTGCCATAATTTATTTAACAAATAAATATTACAATGAGTATCTTTAGTAATATGTCATTTACTCACTTGAAAATATATCTGCAGGATGAATTACTAGAAGTGAAATTGTTGGGTCAAAGATATGGACATTTTAAATACTGATAAATACTAGAGGATAAGTTCTTTAAGTAGGATGGTCAGGGAAAGCCTCTCTCTGGAGAGGTGACATTTGAGCTAAGACCCGAGCAATGAGAGTAGGCAAATGTATGAGTTCTTGAGAAAAGTATCCTGGGCAGGTAGTAAAGAGCTTGGCCTATTCAAAGAACAGAAAGGAAGCTAATATGGCTGGAGCGTAGTAAACAAGGAGAGTAAGAATCAGAAGTAGGCAGCAGCCAGATCATATAGGGCTTTGTAGGCACAGTAAGAAATTTGAATTTTATTCTAAGGAGATTCTTCCTGGCTTCCCTTATACACAAAGTCCCACTTCCACAATCTTAATCACACCAATGCCCCAGCTCAGAATGCCTTCCCACCTCCTTTGGGCTGCACCACGTAGCCCTCCATAAAGGTCACTGTGCTTCCTCTCCTTCCTTACCACCCAGAGAACTTACGAAGGAGGTAACTAAAACCCAGAGAGAGGTAGGAGCTTGTCAAGGTCACATTAATAAGCGGCAGAGCCAAGAATAGATCTTCAGGTCTTCTGACTTCAAGTCAGGGCTGTTTCTCCTCATAGTGTGAAGGACAGGGACTAGTAGGGAAGCCAGGTCTTTGGTGATTTTACGGAAGATTATCAGCTTCTTTCCAACTCCTGGCTCAATGAGTTAGTTACTATCCTCTCATTGGCTTCACCTCCCTAGGGCTGAGAGGAGAAAAGCATAGAGCTGTTTAAAGTGGGAAGTAACTGGGAGAGAGGAAGCTGGCAAATGGCCCTGAATGCTGGATGCAGAAAAAGTCACTTCCTTAATTGGCTCACTGACAAGTGGCACACGGGAACGTCTCTAGTTACAGCTAAATGCTGACGTACACCTCACACCCATGCATACGTGTCCCCTGCATATGTATGCTAACCTGTGTACCCCCGCATACATAAAAACATGTATACTAATATAAAAAACATTGCAGACATAGGAACTGCTCATTTGCACACATAGGAACAAACAGCATTAATATATGAATATAGGACTCAAACATGGGCCCATCTGCAAGTATATGAACCATACACTTATGTATCTACTTATGTGCACCTTCCATAAACTCTCTATCACACTATTCTGTTTTATTTTCTTTGTGGAACTTTCTATGATTTGAAATTAGCTCATGTATTTTATTCGCGTGTGTATTATCTGTATCTTTCACTGGAATATAAACTCCATGATAACAATGACCTTGTCTCTCTTGTTCATTGCTACATCCCTAGCAATGAGATTCAATACCTAGAATAGAGACTGGTACATAGAAGGTGCACAGGCACAGATAAGAACAAACCTATATATGGCAAAGCCAATAGAGTATTGTAAAGTCAAATTAAAAAAATAATAAATTAATTAATTAATTTAAAAAAAAAAGAACAAACCTATACAAGAACAGCTTACTTGAGCCCACTTCCAGTTACACATACACAGAGCGTATATCTCTCTCCCTGGCTCTGTGCTCAAGTTATACATTATTGATATAAGCACCTTACTCCTTCCAGTGTCTTCTTTCTCTGACATACACACCTGGCTGGGGCCCCGGATGGTTGGGAGAGGGGAGGGAGCATGCATACACATACACACATGTGCATGGGGACACCCCCCCTCCAAATGTAATATTACTCAGCCATAAGAAAAGAGTGAAACCTTGCCATGTGTGATAATATAGACAGACTTGAGGATATTATGCTAAATGAAGTAAATCAGAGAAAGACAGACACCCTATGATTTCACTTATATGTGGACTCTAAAAATAAACATAATGAAACAGAAACAGATTCATAGATCTGGGGTTGTTGCTGGGGGCAGAGGAGAGTGGGGAATGGGTGAAACAGGTGAAGGAGCTTAAGAGGTACAAACTTCCAGCTATAAATGTCTTGTGAATGTAACATATAGCATAGAAAATATAGTAATAATACTATAACTTTGTATGGTGACAAATGATAACTAGACTGATTTTGATAATCATTTTTGCAATGTATAAAAATATTGAATCACTATGCTATACACTTAAAACCAATATTGTAAGCAAATTATACTTCAATTTAAAAAAGACAACTGAAGTGACAGCAGCAGCAGCAGCAGATGAACACATGTACACCCATGTGGATTCATGTCAATGTATGGCAAAACCAATACAATATTGTAAAGTAATTAGCTTCCAATTAAAATAAATAAATTTATGTTAAAAAATAAAAAAATTTAAATAAATTAATAAAAAGACTAGGTGAAATATCAGTATGTTAAGCATATAAAATGAACAAGTGAGTGCCTATAATTTAAATCTCTACATTTTATATATTTGGAATGTTTCATAATTTTAAAACGAATAAAATAAGTAAAATATTTTACTATATCAAAAAAATAAAAAGAAAAAAGCAAACAGCAGCATGTGCACAATGACACTTAGTTTTAGGGGGAAAATAGGAAGGTGTGGGGACTGGAAAACTTGAGAATACACGGTCTGGAAAGAGGAGGCATCTAACACTTAAATGTAGTGCCTATTAACTTTTGCCCTCTGGGAATAAGGTCTCAATACTGCCCAATTTTTCAGTTTTTCAAGAGAGACCTGGAATCTGTTTCTGAATTTTTAAGTTTGATGCAATTAACTTTAAACACTGTGGTCAAACAAAACTATTAATGAAAGATTTAGCTGATGGACTACAGATTGGGAACCCTGCAGCAAACCCAGCTACTTCCCTTTTACCTGGAAGCCACATGGTATGGGACAGCTCAAGGTATATAATCTTTTTTTTTAAGGAAAACTTCTACAACTAGCTTATCCTTACACTCTCCATATTCACTGTTATCAATTACTGATGCAAAATATCTTCAGAATTAGACTACTTCCCCTCACATCTACTACCATCATAGTCCAAAGTCACCATTAAGTATGTCAGATCATGTCATTCCTCTAATCAAAATGTTCAGATGTCATCCCATATCATTTTGAGTAAAAGTCCTCACACTGACCTACTGCATGATTTCCTCCTTACCTCTCTGTCCTCAAATACTCCCATTCTCTCTTCCTCTCCCCACCTCTCTGCTTCAGCCACATAGCCTCCTTACTGTTTGGCAACACCAATCACACTTAACCTCAGAACTCTTGCCCTCCACTTGAGTATTCTTCCTCCAGAGAGCCATATGATTTATCCCCTATCTTTCGAGTTATTGCTCAAATGTTAGCTTCTCAGTGAGGTCATCCTTGACCCACGCCATATAAAAAAGCACTTGTCCACCCCAAGTCCCAGATACTCCAAGGTAACATCTTCCAGAAAGTCTTCCCTAATTTCTCTTTTTCCTCACTTACCTCAAAGTGGAAAATTTTTTCTTCCTTCCAAGTCCCTTTATCTCACTTTCCTTGTGATCTATTGGTTCTACCTTGTATTACATTTATTGGGGCCTTCCTGTTCCCATTATACCGTGGGCTCTTGAGGGAAGGAATTGTGTCTTCTTCCTTTCTGTTTTCTCTAAGCACAGTTGGCACAGTAAATACTTACGGTTCATGGTCAAATCAGTGAAAAACTTATAACTAATTAATGACAAGGGAAGACTGGAGAGCTCTTTCTCTTTGTATGAGGATAGTCATTGAATTGGAGATCTTAGTTCCATAAACTAGCAGAAAAGTAAAGCACAAGATAGGAGGAAAGAGCTGAGGAAAAAAAAATAGATGGGGAAAACTGGGTTCCTCATAGAAGCATCAGAAGGCAGGATCTAACCTAGTGAGTTAGGTCTTCCAGGGGAGAAATACCCAGATGAGAGGAGTCAAAACTGTTATAAAAGGAAGACTGGACTTATCTGTTTAGCCTGAAGGTGAGAATATAATGAGAAACCTGATAGTAAGTCTCAAACACCTGGATCTCTGTTGCCACCACCGTAGTACAAGCCACCTTCATGTCTTGCCTAGATGACCACAGTGACGCCACGCTGGCCTCCCACTACACTCCTGCCCCCTTCCAATCTATACATAAACCAAAATGATCTATTATAAACACAAACTAGGCTACAGTATCTTCTCCAACTCATTATGTGCCATTGTTCCATTCTGCTTACCAGACTCCAAACACATTAGCCTTCTGACTGAGAGAACATGCCATGGTCTTTTACTATTTTTCCTGAACTCTTCAAACGGTTTGCTCTACCTCATGTTTCAGATCTCGATTTAACTGTCACTTCCCTAGTGAAGCTTTCCATGACCAGCATCAGTCCTTCCTGACATTCTTCATCACAAATTATTTATTTTTATAGCATTTTTCTCAAGTTGTAATTGTCTTATTTATTTACTGTTTTGGGGGATTTTTTGCTAATTGTTTGTCTCACCTACTAGACTGTAAGCTTCCTGAAGGCAGAGACCAAGTTAGTCTGCTTCACTACTGAATCCCCAACACCTTGCAGAGAACCTTGTATATAATAGGTGCTCAATAAATATTTTCTGAATGAATGAATGAACCTGAAGGATTATTAAGGGAAAGAAACAAATTAATATTTTGTAACTATAATTGGAAGATCTAGGTCAATTGGGAGAGTACAATATAAAGAAAGCCTTTCCAAATGTCAGGCTTCCCTGGTAGCTCGGATGGCAAAGAATCTGTCTGCAATGAGGGAGACCCAGGTTCAATCCCTGAGTCAGAAAGATCCCCTGAGGAAGGGAATTGCTACCCACTCCATTCTTGCCTGGAGAATTTCATGGACAGAGTTGCCTGGTGGCCTATAGTCCACAGGGTTGCAAAGAGTCGGACATAATTGAGTGATTAACACTTTTTCTAAATGCCAGAGTTGTCCAGAAGTGTAGGATTGTGCAGGTTGGAACAGGGAAACTCTGTTGTCTATTTGATCATTCTCGAGGGAGTGGGGTCCTTGGAATTTCATTTTACGAGCAATCCACGTGATTCATGTTCAGTGAACTTTCAGATGACCTTTAAGACCCTTCCAGTTTTGAGATTCTTTGATTTGGGAAAATTAAGAAATAATGTGTTCTGTGATCCATGAAGCACTGCACAAATGTGAAGCCCTTAGACATAAGTATATCCTCAAGTCACTTTCCCATTCACCAAGGGAGCGGGGTGTGGGAGCAACACAGCTTGACACATTAGCAGCTTAATGTTCCCTCTGGATACTCCTGGCTGAACAAGGAAAAGGGCTGGAGGAGGAGGTGGGAGGAGGCAAATACCAAAGACTGAATCATAAATCACTTAGAATGCCAGAAGAAAGATAAGGCTTTTGATGTTCACAACCCTTATTCACAGAAGAGAAACCAAATGCACAGATGGGAAGTGATGGCCTGGAGGTTACTTAGCACTTAGCAGCACTATTATCGTAAAGCAGAGCTATTCAATAAGGTAGCCACAAGCCACATATAGCTACTGAGCACTTAAAATGTTCTGGGGGAACTGAATTTTTAATTTAATCTATTTTAAATATTAACAGTCACCTGCGGCTAGCTCTAGAGTCTATATGCCTCAGGGCATTCTCCTGCTAAATGAACTGGCCTATATAAGGAAAGAGATGTTTCCAAAACCCAGGATTAGCAGAAAGAAGAAAATCAAAGTGTAGGAGTCCTGAGAACTGTGGGGTTAAAGTCCACCAAGCACGGATTTTAGTAAAACTATAACCCAAGAGAACTGAAAACATACATCCATACAAAAACTTGTGCACAAAGATTCACAGCAGCATCATTCGTGATGTCAAAAAGTGAAAACAATCCAAGTATACATCAACTGAAAAATGGATAAAGTGTGGCATATCCATACAATGGAGTATTATTTTGTACAAAAAGGAATAAAGTACTGACACATGCTACAACATGGATGACCTTGAAAAGATTATTCTAAGAAGCTAGACACAATAGGTCATATATTGTATGATTTCATTCATAAGAACTGTCCAGAATAGAGACAAAAAATAGATTAGTGATTGCCTAGGCCTGACAGCAAGGAAAGTTGGAAGAAAATGAAGAGTGATTGCGAATGAGTATGAGGTTTCTTTTTGGGGTGGTGAAAATATTCTAAAATAGATTGTGATGATGTTTGTACAACTCTGCGAATATGCCAAAAATCACTGAGGTGTGCTTTAAATGGGCATATTGTATGTTATGAATTATATCTCAAATTTAAAAACTTATTCCAATTCTGACTGGAACTACAATAAGCACACAAAATAATTTGGAAAAAACAGACATCTTTACAAATCTTTCTTTCCTGAAAGATTGTACCTTAGCACTATTCATTCACTCATACTGTTCATTCATTCATATTGTCTCTATTTACCTAAAGACTTGGCATTTATTTATTTTATTTTTAGCATTATAGTCATAGTATACACTTGTTTCCCTCACTGGATTGTGAATTTCTTAAAGGCAGACAGGATATCTTTTTATCTGTTTCCTCCTCAGTGCCTAGCATAAAGTTTGACACATAGTAGGCACTTAATACATAACTATGAAATGAGTGGATAAAAGAATGAATGAATAAACTTCTCTGCTTACATGATCAGCCAGATCTAGGCTTATCAGAGTGAGGAAACATGGAAGGGAAGAGGGGATTATAGAGGATACAAATGAAGAAGACAGATGCTAAACAGACAGGGGGAAATGGTAGACAGAGGGGAAAAGTTTAAAACTTATGGAATGGGATTTGGAAACATATCTAGAAAAGTTTCTTGAGCCCCTACGATGGACTCAATCCTGGACTGTATGCCATGAAAGAGACTGGAAGAAGCCCCTGAATAAGAGGTTCAGGCTATGGGACACATGCTCTGCAATCTGAGCTATTAATACACCCTGTTCTCCTGCCAGCTATTTTTAGGCCTTGAGCCAGAGACCTTGCGCCTGTTCCCCTTGACCAAAGTGGCTTTGGTGCCAGTTGGTTTCTACACATCTTCTCTGTTGAGAAGGCAGGCCTGGGCTAGTATAGAAGGTAACCTTTCTCCCAATGCCTACATGCCTTCTTACAGGAAGAAAATCATACTCATTCCTATCAGCCAGTTGTTCCTACCATGCTAGTCTCCCCCAAAATCAATGAATGAGGGCAGCCCTCTCAGCTCCTTTATTACCACTGTATTTGGAATGCTGTCTTAGATAAGAATATGCCTAGATTAGAAAAAGCGAGTGGGAAGAACCGCCAGGGACAACACACTACATGTACAACAGACCTCTCAAGTATAACAGACACATGCAAACAGACTCATGTCAATAGTTCTTTGCTATTTAGGTAGATATAGCTTAAATTAGTAATTTTTAAGGTATAGTACTCTATTCCTATGGGTACCTGTGGAGAAGGCAATGGCACCCCACTGCAGTACTCTTGCCTGGAAAATCCCATGGACGGAGGAGCCTGGTAGGCTGCAGTCCATGGGGTCGCTAAGAGTCAGACACGACTGGGCGATTTCACTATCACTTTTCACTTTCATGCATTGGAGAAGGAAATGGCAACCCACTCCAGTATTCTTGCCTGGAGAATCCCAGGGACAGCGGAGCCTGGCAGGCTGCCGTCTATGCGGTCGCACAGAGTCGGACACGACTGAANTATCACTTTTCACTTTCATGCATTGGAGAAGGAAATGGCAACCCACTCCAGTATTCTTGCCTGGAGAATCCCAGGGACAGCGGAGCCTGGCAGGCTGCCGTCTATGCGGTCGCACAGAGTCGGACACGACTGAAGCGACTTAGCAGTAGCAGCAGCATGGGTACCTAAGCAGGAAAAGTTTTAAGAGACTAAGTGTCCAGAGTTTCAACTTTCATATGTACTCTTTCCTAACAGTGATCTAAGTTGGTTTTCCTTTCCCACTTTCTTTCTCCCACTTTACAAAAAAATGCCATGTCTCTCTTTTATCCCAAACTTTATTATGCCTATACAATGCTGAGGTTTAAAAAAAAACAAAAAAAAAGACCCTCTAGAGTGCAAAACAAAGAGACAATTTGAGAATGCATAAATTCAGAGGGAGAGCCCCAAGGAAGCAAACCAGAGAGCTTCTATAAGAAATCAATATTGAAAGGAGTAACATGTTGACAGAACTGTCTGTACAAATTAGGTTATATGATGAACATTATCTATAAATTATATGAGCTAAATGTGCAGCTTCAAGATTTTGAAAAAGATATATTATATATATATATATATATATATATATACANTAGACGGCAGCCCACCAGGCTCCTCTGTTCCTGGGATTCTCCAGGCAAGAATACTGGAGTGGGTTGCCAATACATATTATAATTATAATCACTGTTGACTTCTTGGTCTCCTTTGTTAGAACTATGTTATTAATTGACTATTATGTGACCAAGTGCTTTATAAGAATTTTAATATATTTTCTTATGCAAAAGTCACACAAAAATCTTTTAAAGTTAAGTATTATAAACTAATTTCAAGAATGAGAAAACCATGAGTAAGATTACGACAAAGGCCATGTCTTGTTCATTTTTGTATTCCCCAGCACCTGACAAAGATGCTGTTGCATGGTGGAGATAAAAGATGAATAGATCAGTGAATTAATTAATCAACTGTTTTTGTTTTACAGCCTATTAACATCTGAGACTTTCCTTTGGTTGATTTCTTCTTATCTTTTCTAACCTTTACATTTCAAAAATAGATATTACACAGTCAGTCTGACCAGTGCATATCTTGAGATTATTCCACAATTTCTACACACTGTATTAATACTATCTCATTAATTCTTTCTTACTGCTTTTCCTTAGATGCCTGGAGACTGTTTAAACCTCCTCTACACATATAGCATGTCTACAAAAACACAGAAACAAACTTTAAATTTTTTCTTATGTAAAAGCTCTCTTCAATCCCATACCCACAATAAGTGCCCTTATGTGTTTCTACTAAGGCAAAGTCGAAAGAGCATCCTCCTAGAGCTAAACAACCGAAATAAGAGTCAAAATATTCTCTGCAGTTCCGTTTCCGGGAAAAAAGTTTGGATCAAACACAACTGGACTTCGCAGTGAAAAAATATGTGATGAAGCTGAAGTCAGAGATGTACCAAACTGCTGTTTGATTTCTGGCTATTTCTCCTGCTACAGTATCTACTTGTCACAACTGTAACATAAGAGTCAAGTACTTAAGACAGATGGACTAAGCTCTAATCTACTATTAATAGTTACTGCTTTAAATTACTTGATCTCTGA
Organism: Neotragus pygmaeus; assembly: GCA_006410875.1. NCBI lineage: Eukaryota > Metazoa > Chordata > Mammalia > Artiodactyla > Bovidae > Neotragus > Neotragus pygmaeus. The sequence continues at coordinate 484,956 of SJYV01004544.1, read as the reverse complement.
GTTTCTTCTATAAAATTTGCATGGTAGTATCTCACTCCCAGATTTTTTGCTGTAATTTAATAAAATGATACATTCAAAGCACCAGCACAGTGTCTGCCACTTTACAAATCTCAGTCCTTCCTTAACTTTGCTTCTTAAGCCTTTTCATATCCTCTCTTTCAGTCTACAATTAGAGTATGCAGAAGACTGTCAAAGTTCTCATAGACTTAGAGAATGAACTTATGGTTGCCAGGGGGAAGAGTGAGGGAAAGGGATAGTTAGGGAGTTGGGGATCAACATGTACANTTCCTGACCTGCATAAATGTTTCTCAAGAGGCAGGTCAGGTGGTCTGATATTCCCATCTCTTTCAGAATTTTCAGTTTATTGTGATCCACACAGTCAAAGGCTTTGGCATAGTCAATAAAGCAGGAATAGATGTTTTTCTGGAACACTCTTGCTTTTTCCATGATCCAGTTTTAGGTGTACAGCAAAGTAATTCTGATGCATTTTTCAGATTCTTTTCCATTATAAGTTATTACAAGACACTGAATAGAGTTCCCTGTGCTATACAGTAGGTCCTTGTTGTTTATCGATTTTTATATATAGTAGTGTATATATGTTCACCCCAAACTCCTAATTTCTCTCTCCCCTGCCCCACTATCCCCTTTGGTAACCGTAAATTTGTCTTCTATGTCTGTGACTCTATATTTGTTTCATAAAAGTTTATTTGGATCATTATAAAAATTCCACATGGAAATGATTTCATATTTGTCTTTGTCTGACTTCACATAATATAATTTCTAGGTCCATCTGTGTTGCTGCAAATGCATGATTTCATTTCTTTTTGTGGCTGCATATTATTCCATTGTGTATGTGTGTATGTGTGTGTGAGTATCATCTTTATCCATTTATCTCTTGATGACATTTAGGTTGCTTCCATGTCTTGGCTATTGTAAATAGGGTTGCTATGACCACTGGGATGCATGTTTTTCTCCAAATTATATCCCCAGGAATGAGACTGCTGAATCACATGGTAGCTCTATTTTTAGTGTTTTAAGGAATGTGGGCTCAGTAGCTATAGTGCCTGGGCTGTAGAGAATGGGTTTCAGTGCTCTGTTGCATGCGGGATTTTTCTAGACCAGAGATCAAACCTGTGTCCCCTACATTGGCAGGTGGATTCTTTACCACTGAGCCACCGGAGAAGCCTTATTTGTAGACTTTTGGATGATGGCCCTTCTGACTGTATGAGGTGATACCTCATTGTAGTTTTGATTTTCATTTCTTTAATAATTAGTGACACTGAGCATCTTTTCATGTGCCTGTTGGCCATCTGTAGGTCTTATTTGGAGAAATGTCTATTTAGGCCTTCTGCCCATTCTTTTATTGGGCTGTTTGTTTACATCTTTCACATTTTTGTGCAGATTTCCCCTTGTTAATGAGGTCTAGCCTCATCACTTTTATTAGTTCACTCACTTTAATGCTCCCTTCAAAGGTTCGTCTAGTCAAGGTTATGGTTTTTCCAGTGGTCAATGTGAGAGTTGGACGGAGCGCCGAAGAACTGATGCATTTGAACTGTGGTGTTGGAGAAGACTCTTGAGAGTCCATTGGACTGCAAGGAGATCCAACCAGTCCTTCCTAAAGGAGNCTAGTCAAGGTTATGGTTTTTCCAGTGGTCAATGTGAGAGTTGGACGGAGCGCCGAAGAACTGATGCATTTGAACTGTGGTGTTGGAGAAGACTCTTGAGAGTCCATTGGACTGCAAGGAGATCCAACCAGTCCTTCCTAAAGGAGATCAGTTCTGGGTGTTCACTGGAAGGTGAAGCTGAAACTCCAGTACTTTGGCCACCTCATGTGAAGAGTTTACTCATTCGAAAAGACCCTGATCCTGGGAGGGATTGGGAGCAGGAGGAGAAGGGGACAACAGAGGATGAGATGGTTGGATGGCATCACTGACTCAATGGACATGGGTTTGGGTGAACTCTGGGAGTTGGTGATAGACGGGGAGGCCTGGTGTGCTGCATTTCATGGGGTCACAGAGTCGGACACAACTGAGCGACTGAACTGAACTGAACGCTCCCTCTGCTTTCCCTGGATTGTCTCCTCACCCTCCTATAGCTCTCTTTTCTTTCTTGTTCACTTCTCCTCACAAATATATCCCCAGGGCCCAGAACAGTGCCTGTTGAGAGAGCGGCACAGAATGGATATTTGTTGGATGAGAGAATGAGACAGACCAGGGAGGGAACAGATAAGGAGAGGTGGGACTTAGGGCGACTTTGCTGTGAAGGTGTGAGGTGACCCATGAGAGGCAGGGCTGCCTTACATGGTGGGTCCAGACTATCTGTTCTAGGCCTTGCTTGGCGAGATCAAGGTCCAGAGAGACTCCTGAAGACCTTGGGTTCTTCCTCCCCATAGACATGATAAGCCTCTGAGGAGGCCATTTTGATGGTAATAGCCTTTTCTTTGGAGTATAGGACATCATCGGGTGGTAAACAATCCGGTGGCTTCCTTTCACTCCAGAGCGAGCCATTGTTAAACATGGTTCTCACATCTGGTCACCCAAGCCATTGCTGATGGCGCATCATGGGGCCTTGCAGAGTGAAGTGAGGTTGGTGCTGAAGCATTTTGAGGGGTCATTCAATCTGGTGGTTGCTCCCCAATGTTGGCTGCACATTTGGATCCTCTGGGAGCTTTTAAAAACTACTGGGGCTTAGGCCTCCATTCCTTCCCCCAGATTCTAACTTAATTGGTCTGGGAAGGGGAGGTCCAGGCCCCAGGTTGGTTTACAAGTTCCCCAGATGATTCTAATATGCAGCCAGTGTCAGAGTCACCTGCCTCATTTTATTCGTGAGGGAGCACAGGCCCAGAGAAATCAGGCAACTTGTCTAAAAGTGACAGGCTGTTATTCCCTTTAGAAATACATCAGAGGAGCTGCAAAAAATTTCTTTGGGTTGACAGTTTTCAATTGGGCTGATTCTGTGGTAAATTAAATGAATTGAGGCTAGATAATTAAGTCACTCATACAGACCAAATCTTAGAGAAGCCAGGGACCTAACCAGCTGATGAAGACTGGTGACGAAGGCTACAGATGTGTGTACTGTGTACCATGGAAAGGCACACCCTATGGAGGCCACAAATACATAAAAAGGGCTTTCTGATGAAGCACAAATAAAAGAGTTGGAAATGACTGATGTTGCAGAGTCACATAAAGGGACTGTCCTGGCTTTGCTGTTTCATGAACGCCTGAGTGGCAGAGCCTGCTGTCTTGACGTGATCTGCTCTGGGTGTCCCAGTAGTGTTAGGCAGGGGGTGCTTCTTTCCCTGCATGAGGGGCCTTCCTGAGTTTGGACTTTCAGTAGGGCCAGCCACTGCACTAGAGAAACCGAGGCTGGGGACCTCCCTGGGTCCAGTGGCTGGGACTGCATGCTCCTAAGGCCTGGGTTCAATCCCTGGTCAGGGAACTGGATCCTGCAAGATGCAACTAAGGGTTTGAATGCCAAGTGCAGCCAAATACATAAATATTTAAAAAAAAAAAAAAAAAAAAGGCAGCAACAGCCAAGGCTGCCTTTTTCTGCTGGGTGCTCATTATCATACCATGGAAAAGGAATGGGCAAAACACCTTTGCTGCACAATCCACTTCTCAGACAGATGCATCGTGGAAGAACAAGTTATCATTGCTACTTGGGATGACTGAAGCTCCAACAGAGCCCCGCTGTCCAGTCAGTGATGGTTAAAAAATACTCCAATTGACACACAAAATTAAAGGATAAAAGCTCTGGAGAACTCAGGGAGGAGACAGAGGCCCTCTTCCAATGTTCACTCCTCCTAGAGCTAATGAGACACCAAGGGGTGGCTCTGACTTGAAGTCAGGCAGTTGTGTGGCTGAGCATCTTTGTTTCTGCTTTTAAGTAGGGTTCTCTGCTTTTTCATTTCCTGGGTCCCCTGGCTGTGCTATGGGAAGGGACTTTAGGAGTCCCTGTGGAAGGCAGCTGCTCTAAAAAAGAACTGTGGCCAGTGGTTAGCCCCATCAATATTTTAGACCATCTGGAGGATACTAATTACTGGAAAATATATATAAGAGGTTGTTTCTTGGGGAGGGGGATTTATTCAAGAGATACCTAGTTCTTACTTGATACAGTGCTAGGCTTAGGGAGAGGGCAGTAATTGATTTAGGTATAACCAGGAAAAAAAAAAAAAAAAAAGAAAATCAATGACCTGGAGAGGAGATGAAAAGTTCATATATGTTTCCCTTTCTGATTGTGGATATAATTAGTGGGGAAAGGAAGTCTCATCTAAGAATTTGGTTGCTCCAAAGAACATATAAACTAAACTTTGTAGTTATGTGTTGTGATTAGGGAAAGATGGTTGCTGTCTTGAAAGGACAATTTTTGGAATATAATATCACAATATCCCTGTTTTTATAGAGCTTATAGTCCATTGGGGGAGACATACCTGTACATACATGTATGTACAATACACAAATCACACACACACACACACACACACAGTTAAAGTATGGATAATTTCAAGGAAGAGGGTGTTTGCTATGACCAGTGCATTCTCTTGGCAAAACTCTATTAGCCTTTGCCCTGCTTCATTCCGTATTCCAAGGCCAAATTTGCCTGTTACTCCAGGTGTTTCTTGACTTCCTACTTTTGCATTCCAGTCCCCTATAATGAAAAGGACATCTTTTTTGGGTGTTAGTTCTAAAAGGTCTTGTAGGTCTTCATAGAACTGTTCAACTTCAGCTTCTTCAGCGTTACTGGTTGGGGCTTAGACTTGGATTACTGTGATATTGAATGATTTGCCTTGGAAACAAACAGAGATCATTCTGTCATTTTTGAGATTGCATCCAAGTACCGCATTTTGGACTCTTTTGTTGACCATGATGGCTACTCCATTTCTCCTAAGGGATTCCTGCCCTCAGTAGTAGATATAATGGTCATCTGAGTTAAATTCACCCATTCCAGTCCATTTTAGTTTGCTGATTCCTACAATGTGGATGTTCACTCTTGCCACCTCCAATTTGCCTTGATTCATGGACCTAACATTCCAGGTTCCTATGCAATATTGCTCTTTACAGCATCGGANCAACTTCAGCTTCTTCAGTGTTACTGGTTGGGGCATAGGCTTGGATTACTGTGATATTGAATGGTTTGCCATTCAATGATATTGAGTGGAAACAAACAGAGATCATTCTGTTGTTTTTGTGATTGCATCCAAGTACTGCATTTCGGACTCTTTTGTTGACCATGATGGCTGCTCCTTTTCTTCTAAGGGATTCCTGCCCACAGTAGTAGGTGTAATGGTCATCTGAGTATACAAAAATATATGACCCTTATTCCTATGATGCTTAGAGTCTAAGGCAGGAAGACCGATATTGAAACTTGTGATAAAGTGATTAAAGAGACATTATAGGATGTTAGGAACAAATCCGATCTTGTAAACATTTTTGGTGGGCTTATAGTTTTCTGGGTTCTTGATTGCAAGTGATAAAAAATCCAACTCAAGTTAGCTAAGATAAAAAGAGAGAAAACACAAAAAAGGGTATAATGCCAGTTAGAATGGCAGCAATCCTATAGTCTACAAGCAATAAATGCTGGAGAGGGTGTGAAGAAAAGGGAACCCTCTTACACTGTTGGTGGGAANTATATATATATATATATATATATATACAATAAAAACACATTAGAAATTAGATTATTTGCAGTTATTTAATCTTTTGATAAAATGTTTAAATCTGAACTTTAAAATGTATGAAGAATTACATATCAAAATTCTTCTGGGTATTAGATCACTAACATAAATAATTACTTTTCAAAGAGATCTTGCCACTGCCCGCCATATCAAAAACTTGTGAGGAAGTTTAAAAAATACAAGTCAGAAATCTTATCCTCTGAAAATTCTGATTTAATAGGCTGGGTGGGATCCAGGAATCTGGATTATTAACAATATCCTCAGGTAAATATTTGGGTCACCAGACCTAGATTACTGTTTACCTCTAATTCAATGTATGAATTTGCACAAAGGTACCCTTACTTCAGAGAAGGCAATGGCAACCCACTCCAGTACTCTTGCCTGGAAAATCCCATGGACAGAGAAGCCTGGTAGGCTGCAGTCCATGGGGTCATGAAGAGTCAGACACGACTGAGAGACTTCACTTTCACTTTTCACTTTCATGCATTGGAGAAGGAAATGGAAACCCACTCTTGCCTGGAGAATCCCACAGATGGGGGAGCCTGGTGGGCTGCCATCTATGGGGTTGCACAGAGTCGGACACAACTGAAGTGACTTAGCAGCAGCAGAAGCAGCAACCCTTACTTCATACAATTTTAAACTGGCAACTCTTTGGAAGTTCTTGCTGAAAAATTCATAATTTTTTAAAATCTCAATCACTGGTATAAAATGAAAGATCAGCCAATTCAATTTAGACCCTTAAGCTGTATTTTGTAGCCTATAAGATTGAAATGATAGAATGTCAAGGCCCTGAAAATCCAGAAAAGACTAAGGGACTATTCTAGATTGAAGGAGACTAAAAAGACACGACAACTGCACGTAATGTGTGATTCTGAACTAGATCATTCTGCCATTAAGGACATTATTAAGACAACAGTCAAAACTTCTGTGGAATCTGAAGATTAGATAATAATGGTGGATCAGTATTGATTTCCTGATTTTGATAGCTGTATTACAGTTATACAGGAGAAAGTCTTTGTTGGAAATGTACGCTATTCAAGATCTGCATCTTACTCTCAAATGGTTCAAGAAAAAAGCTATTTGTATTGTACATGCCATTTTCCTTTTTCCTTTTTTTTTCTCTTTAAGTGTTGATCCTGTTTTATTATCTGACTAGAAAATTAGACAATTCACCAGACCAGGTGGTAATGGACAAGCTTAAACTTGCTCTTTATTGCCAGGTCCAGCTCCAGGTTGGCCTTTCTTTTCCTTCCTCTTCATGAGGCCTCCTGGTAAGGATAAAAGGGGGAAAAGACAAATGTCTTCCTGGGAGGCCTCGCAGACAGTGAAGGATTCTATCTCTGATATAGTGCTGGCAGATCAGCACTCAGGCGAGGTGGATGGACTCAGCCAAGGCAAGCATGAAGACATCTCCAAAAAACCCTTGACCATTAGGCCCAGGTAATCCAGCTTTACCTTGCCCTTGTGCAGCCCCTGGATGCAAATGAGTCACTGCAGCAAGGTGTTGCTTTCAAATAGAGGTGTGCAGCAGCAGCTCTTGGCCAGAGAAAAGCTGACCCTCCAGACTCCATGTGTGTTCAGAGCCCCAGATTCGCTGATTAACTTCACCTCTTGGTTGAAGTGGGATTTAAAGGGTTATCAACAGGTCACATTTTGCTACAGACCCAGCACCAGGCCACTGGCCTGTCAGCTCCACATTCCTGCCTCTGCTTAAATACAGGCCCTGGTAACTGAGAAAGAGCTGTACTTGTAACTTTTCTATCAGTTTAAGAATGTTTCAAAACTTTAAAGATTAATAATACAGGCTAGAGACGGCTCATACATAGGGCCGCAAATGTTTAGTTTAAATTTTATTCTGTAGGTAAAGAAGGGTCGGAGAGGTTCCTAGACTAAAGGTTTTTCCCCTACTTCAAAACTTTTTACCTACTAAACTCCCAAGCCACTGGAAATGGATGATCTTCGTCAGAGTGGCCACCCAACGATCAGCGCCTTCTGTTTGCCAAATTACGAAAGTCAGGGAGTAAGAGATTATTCCTTACTTTCAGATGCTTAAAATCTCTAATTAGAGAGATTTAAACCACCCACCATATCAGGTCAATATTGGGAAACAGCGACCAATGGGAACAAGAAAACGCAGAAGTAGGAAACTAACAAAAAGGATGCAAAGAAATAACTTAAGCATGATCAATCATGAAACCCTTCCTAGAAACCCCTCCTAGAAACCCCGGATTCTGAGCCAAGTTTGAGAAAAGAGACTATGCTCATCAGAGGAATGAAGGATGTTTTGGAAAGGATAGAAGTCATGTGTGGCTGCCAGTCCTGAATCCTTCTGCCTAATAATACCCTTAGATGTGTGTAATATGTGTGAGTATTAGCACCAATTCATAATAATACACCTTTTCGGTGTGTTTTCTCATCTTTCATCTCAGCTAATCCTTGTAGGAATTTTTTGAAACTGGCAGGACAAGATTTGCTAATCCCATTTGAAAGGTCAGGAAACTGAGGCTCAGAAGGGTTTCATCACTTGCCAAAGGTTATAAAGCAATGGTTAGCACCTCTGCCTGCAGATCCTTGAATAGGCTTTGGTTGGGGCGGGGGTGTGTTATTTTCCTTTTTTTTTTTAATATATACACGATCAAGAGAGTGATATTTTCAAAGTGTAACTCTTGATGTGTCATATCTCTACTTCAAATTCTTTATTGGCTACCTAACACATGTCACAGCTGCAATTTTACAGCTGTATATGAACACAAATTTCTGATCCTTCCTCAAAGCTTTTCCTCCTGGTTTCTTCTCCAACTCAACTAATGGAAATTATATTTTTCCAGTGCTCAGACCAAAAAAAAAAAACACCCTTTATTTCTTGACTCCATTCTCTTATACCCCCACATCAAGTTCATCAGCAAATTCTATTGGTTCTCTCTGCCTTCAAAATATTGACAAATTCCAAAATCTGAGAAATTCCCTGATGCTCTCACTGTTGAGGGCCTAGGTTCAATCCCTGGTCTCAGGGAACTAAGATCCCATAAGCCTCACAGCATGGCACACACACACACACAGAAAAAAAACTTTCAAATTCGGACCACTTTTCACAGCTTCTACTGTGATCTCCATTGTCACATCTTATCTCAGTTGCTGTCATGCCCCTTACTGGTTCCCCTGCTGTTACCCTATGCCTCTACCCACTGTTCTCAAGGTAGATGCAGACTATGTGCCGTGCTGTGTTAGGTCGCTTCAGTTGTGTCCAACTCTTTGTGACCCTCTGGGCCACAGCCCACCAGGCTCTGGGATTCTCCAGGCAAGAATACTGGAATGGGTTGCCATGTCCTCCTCCAAGGATCTTCCCAATCCAGGGGAAGATCTTCCCAATCCACATCTCTTACGTCTTCTGCACTGGCACGTGGGTTCTTTACCACTAGCACCACCTAGGAAGCCCCATGCAGACTATATATAGTAGATATTCAGTTTTTAAAAGTTGTTTAATGAAGGGATGAATGAACACATCCCAGCTAAGAAAAGGATTTTACTTCCTTGAGGTTTGCCCTTTAATGTGTTTAGCCTTATAAATTATCATTATAAATTGCGGTCAACATTTCTTAAGCCAACCCTAAACCATCTAAGTAAACTACTGGCTAAATAAGTGACAGACAGTCAGAGGAGCTAAGTCTGTGAAAGGAGAAGCATAGTGTCTATAACAAAGAATGTAAATGTTCTCTCTAGAACAAGTTCAATTGCTATGTGATCTGGCCAAGTCACTTCCACTCTGAGCCTTAAGTTCCTCATCTGTCAAGTATTGTTGTGAACCATACCCAGATTCAAAAAAACAAGGGAACAATTATACACATACAATGCAGACAAGACATAGTTTATTATTAGAACAAATAGAGAAGTCTTAGGCATTATGGGAGACTGAGTGGTAGAGTATGGCTGTCAATGGGTCTAATGTGATCTTAGCTATGCAAGGTCAGAGCAAAGAATGGTAGTAATTCCCTGTCCAAGGCATACTATAGGTAGAATATTTAATAAGTGATACTGGCTAACTAGAGAAAGTCTACAGGAAACCAACATACATGATAGAGTTGTTCCAGAAACTATAATATACAAGGAAACTTTAAGATTACCTCATCCATAAAACAAGGGCACTGACTAGATCAGGGGTTTCCAAACTGAGTTTTGCAAATCCCCAGAGGTTCCACCCACATATCTCACAGGGACCACAATGACAAGGTAAAGAAGCCAATAGAATGTGGCTCTTGTTCTTCAATCTATGTTTCAATCAGATCAGCTCTGCTCTTTCTTGTTTTAGGAATGAGGCTTTGGCATAATCATAAAAATAGCTAATATATTGTTTGCCAAGCACTAAGTTCTTTATTTGCCAGGAGAAATATCAATAACCTCAGATATGCAGATGATACAACCTTTATGGCAGAAAGCAAAGAGGAACTAAGGAGTGTCTTGATGAAAGAGAAAGAGGAGAGTGAAAAAGCTGGCTTAAAACTCAACATTAAAGAAACTAACATTATGACATCTACTCCCATCACTTCATGGCAACTAGATGGGGAAACAATGGAAGGCATCTTCTAGATTTAGATTCCTACCTTCAGCTTGGCAAAGGGATATAATAACTGCCTTAAAACACCTAAAGAGATGTCTCATGGAAAAAAAAATAGGATTATTCTATGTGACCCCAGAACATAGGATTAAGACCATGGGAAGAGCATAAGTAGGGATAAAGTTATAGGGAGGGAATATATCTAAGAATTTTATAACAGAGGTGCCTAACAAGGTGACAGGTATTGCGTGAACTCTGTGGTTTTGGTAGTGCTCCAGAATCAGAATGATCGCTTATGAGAATTGTTGGGAATGAAGATTCAGGGGCTACAACAACTGCTTTGTACAGGAAGTGGACCTCAAAGGTCTGGGAGTCTCAAATTCTCATAAAGGTTCAAAGTAGATTATCAAACACTAAGTATCATTACCAGTGACCCAACTCTTTCACACCAAATCCAGGAAAAGGCAGACAACTCTAAGCCTNCAACTGCTTTGTACAGGAAGTGGACCTCAAAGGTCTGGTAGTCTCAAATTCTCATAAAGGTTCAAAGTAGATTATCAAACACTAAGTATCATTACCAGTGACCCAACTCTTTCACACCAAATCCAGGAAAAGGCAGACAACTCTAAGCCTTCTGTATTTACTGTTGTAAATATGAGGCTGCCCTAAAGCAAGAACCTGTGCCCCTACCTAACTACCAGCTCTCATCAAGGGCAAGAGGCCAGTACTGGGTTCCTCCCCTTTTCCCAACTTTCCTCCTTGCTGCCTTGCCACTGCAGTTCCCTAGATTTGTGATAGAAATTCTGATGATCAGTGACAGAAGTAACTTTAGCAAGTATCCAGTTTACCTCTGTTTATAGTGAGATTATGAAGGCTCAGAAAAAAGGCATTATCTGAAGTCGTTCTCTTCATTAAATATTTACTCAATACACGTGTATAAGAAGTCAGCCCAGACACAAACACAGGTAGTTGACGTGGCTCAGGACACTTGTGCCAGACTTCAAGACAGTCTCCAGTTATTACACACTTATTGTTACATATGTTAGTACATATAATAATGTATTAATATATAACATATTCTATTTATTATTATTATACATGTTATTCAGATCCCAGCTACTTCCAAAAAGTGACTAATGTCTTGGACAGCACAGCCTACTTGTTTCATTTTCATCACTTATTGCTCTTTAAGGCATCAATGGTCATAAAACTCAGGGAGAAGAGAAGAAAATTAATGATACACCTTAAACATGAAATCCCCCTGCCCTCCTCCATAATCTGCCCATCTGATTCAAGTGGAGACAGACTGTTCCCAGCATAGTTATTTCCCCACATATCTCCTATTAGTTTAAAGTATTTGTGCTAAAGTGTTCATGGTACCAGGCAAGGGGAGTAGACTCTTCCTCAGCCTCTTTACCCCAAACCTTCTAAAATCCTCTTTTTCTTCGCCGTATCAACAGAAGACCAGCCTGCTTACTGAGTCACCGTAGAGCCACTACAGGTTGCAACAGAACTTCTAAGAACCACTTCCTCTTCAAACAATCATAGAATCCTGACACATCAGTGCAGGAAGGTGCTTTGCAGAAGATCAGTAGTTCACCTCCCATCATTCCCACAAAGGGAAGGCCCAGAGAGAGGAAGGGAATGGTCTGAGGTCATCTTCCTTCTCAATGAATGCTTTTCCTTAGCAAGTACAGTTGACCCTTGAACAACATGGGGGTTAATCTGCTTATAACTTACAGTTGCCGCTCCATATCCTTGATTCCTCCATATCTGCTGATTCAATCAACCACAGACCATGCAGTACTGTAGAATTTACTGTTGAAAAATATTTGCATTATAGGTGGACCCATGCAGTTTAAACTCACATTGCTCAAGGGTCAAATGGTATATTTTAATAAGTAAATACACTATTGTGAAGCTAGTGAAGATATAGATAGAGAACAAAAAAGTTCACTGAAACTCCAGGTCATGGACCTAGATAATGAAGAGAGTCCTTGGACATGAATGCTAAGACAACACACTTTAGAGCTGTGGTTTTCCATGTCACCTTGACAGTCTTCTTCTTGTCAGACCATGGGCTCGTCTCCTCTTTTCAAACATCCCCACCTCCTCAAGTATACACACTCACTCATACCCCACCAGGATCTGGAGAGTTCTAAATAACATACTTTCAAATTATATTCGGGAACATACAGGGATCCTAAAAGCAGAGCCTCTGCCCTGAGGTCACTCTTAAAGACACCTGCTTCTCAGAAGTTTCTAAGGAAGCACTGAAAAATAGCCAGAGCCTGTGGAAAGAGACTTCAGTTGAGACTGAGGTAGGAGATGGTTCAGAGATAATGATAGCCAGAGGTAATCCAAAGCCTTTTTTGTAGAAGGAATGGACTAAACCAAATTCTGGGGGCTTGAGAGATTGGGCTCCTCTCCTGGAATAACCTAGAGACTGAGCAGCTTGTATAAATCACCAGAAAAACAACCACCAATCTCTCTTTCTACCCTCTCCTCAGAAACCCTTTACTTAATCCTCCAATCTCTCACTGTTTGCCAGTATCCCTTTAACTAGTCAGGCCCCACTCCCAAAGCCACCTCTAATGTTCCTCACTGACTATCTCTCTATGAATGACTATTCTAATAACTTTGTCACTGATTTTTTTCTCATATATATACAAATAAATCCCCACTAACACCCCTACCTGTCATGGCAGGGGGAAGAAAGTACAAGAGAAGTTGAAACCATAGTCTTGTCTAGAGGGTAAATTTAGCCTTTGGATCAGATGACTATGTGCCTTTAAAAGAGGTAAAGTGCTAAAAAGACAGGGAACAATTGACTCTTCTCTTACTTTCTTTGCCTGTCTCTCCTGCATCTATACAACCAGTTACCTATATCGGTTTCTCTCCTCTAAATTACTGTAAAATGTTATTGTTCAATTCCATCCCCACAACCAATATCCCAGGCATCTCTACCTTGAATAACAAAACTCTCAGCTCTCTGCCTTTATATTCTCACTTCCATAGGAATCCAGATTAATCTTCTTGAGCCCAGCTGTGACATCACTCCCCTGCATAAAATCTTTTCATAGGTGTCCAAAAATAGTCAAGATGTCCCAGTCCTGGACCTCACCACTGTTGAATACAATCTTGATTCCCTTTTCTTTCACACCTTACATCCAATTCAAGTCAGCAAATTCCATGGGCTCTTCACTCAAAATAGATCCAGATTTTGACCACTTCTAAGCACCTTCAATCACTATCATTGTTCACATGGATTTCTATAATAGCCTCATAAGTCTCCATGCTTCTAATCTTGCCCTTCAATGGTCTATCCTCAACATAAAGACAGGTTCTAAACATAAGTCAAATCACTGTCACTTCTATGCTCAAGATTGTCCAGTGGTTTCCCATTTCACTGTGAAAAAAAAAACCCCAAATCCTTCGATCTATACAATCTAGTGTCCTGCTGACCTCATTCCCTATCACTCTGTTTTTCTAACTAATACTGCTTCAGCTATGCTAACTTCCTAGCTAGTATTCAAACACACTAGGTAGCAGAACACTCCTGTCCCAGGGCCTCTACACTTACTCTTCCATGTACCCGGAATAGTTTCCTTTCCCAGACCAACTATATGCATGACATTTTGCATTTCCTTCATATTGCTGCTCAAATGTCACCTTTATCAGAGAGGGCCGCCGATATCAACCCCATTTTTCACTGTCATTCCTTGTTCCTTAAACTGCTTTGTATTTTTCTACAGCACTTATCACTACCTGTCATATATTTATTGATTTGTTTGTCTGTCTCCTTAAGCTGGAATATAATCTCCAATAGAGTAGAGAGTTTGTTTGTTTGTTCAGAATACTGCCTGGTACATAGTAAGTCCTTAATAAGTATTTAATGAATAAACTGATCCCTGCATAAACTCTTTACATCTGTAAAGACAGTTGGCCTAGATGGATTCTAATAAAACAATCACTTCAAATTCTAAAAATACTATTATTCCATGAATATTTACAATGTGTCAAGTCAAAAGTTAAAAGCCAAATTCTTCCTTAATAGTGTTCTATTTTGGCTAACTGAAGTACTTTGCTTGTGGATTATTTCAGTATGTATATAAGATATGCCCTAAATGTGATTTTCTAATGCCACTATGTTGTTGTTGTTCAGTTGCTAAGTTGTGTCCAACTCTTTGTGACCTCTTGGACTGCAGCACTCCAGATTTCCCTGTCTTTCACTATTTCCAGGAGTTTGCTCAGAAAAAAGAAGGGAAAGCCACTTTAGTTATCTAAATGTCTAGGCCGAAAAGAAAGTCATATTATAGCTCCATAAGAAGTGTATCAACTGAAACAAATCACTGAAAAGATGTCACTTTAAAAACACTAATAAAAATTAGAGCAGAAAGAAGGTAGGCTCTAGGACTAAGGGGAAAAAAGAGAACTTCACAGAATAAATTATATGATAGTTTGAAAAATATTGAGTATATGATAAAGGCAAATAGTATAAGAAAATTTTAGGCGATTTTTAACTTCTTTGAAAACAAAAACCTTTATATAAAAGGAAATACAATCATATATTATTCTAAAATAACCATTGATTTTAAATTAACTAAAAAATAGAGGTATAATTATGTTGAGATTAAGAGAAAGAAGTTGAAGTAGTATATAAGAACTGAATTCTCATCTATCATAAAAGGAAGTCAATGCTTTCTTTAAAAAAAAAAGAAATTGTAGTATAAGCATATTATTTTAAAAATATAGAGGTAAAAAAGGGAAGTAAACAAATATCTGGGATATTTGCACTTTACTTTCTTTTAACAAATGTGATTTATTTATAGATTGAGACTTGAATAATAATGGCCCATGTGGTACTTGTCTTCCACTCTTCTTACCCCTATACCAGAACACTCATAGGACTGAGTACTCAATATCTTTAAAATTCTTATTGGTTGACTGACCAATGTAAAAATAGAGTGAAAATGTCTTGTTACAGAGTTACAGAATTTTGCACGAGAAGTAAATGTAGAGATTATATATCGAGTGCTTCATAAATCAGTGTTCCATGGAATACTGCTTCTTGTGATGTTAATTGCATGCTATAAAAAAAATATTTGGGGCTCAAATAAACTTTAGAAATCCCATGTTAAAATTAATCAGGTATCTTTACTGTAGGACTTCTTGGAGCCTTTGCTGTATCAATACACAATGGAAATCCCAGAAAGGTAATTTATTATACAGTGCTTCTCGGTCTGTTTTTTTTTTTTTTTTCATGAATCAAGAAGCTCCTGCTCGGGGGGGAAAAAAAAAGGTTCCTGCTAATATGTCTAATAATTAGTGATTCCAAAAGCATTCTTACATTTTACATATGTGGAAAGACAGGCTCTGTTCAAGTACAGATGGTAGGGTAACTAGAAAGAAGGGCCTCAGGATTCTGCAGCAATATCCACTGAATAAACAATTCTGGCCTGTGTCTTTTCAGTCTTTCATCATGCATTTGACTTTAAACCAGGGGACAAATTCAGACAAAAGTATCTCCTATTCAGATCATTAAAGGTTTTCTGATCTCTGAGGAACCTAGGAGATGGGCCCAAGTGTCAGCTGGAGCTCAAGCATAAAGTCTCATGGCAGGAGCTAAACAAAGTCTCAACAGGCATAATGGATGTGAATTTCAGTGGCAAAGTGACCCCAACCTGAGCAATGGTAATGTGATAACAGACCATTCACATTTGTACAGTGTTTCCCAATAAATAAATAAATGCTTTTACAAAATCATATTTGATTCTCCTAACAATCCAGTTATAAGGCAAGAGTGGCATTTAATATTACCCCCATTTTATGGACAAGGAAATTGACTCTCAGAGAGTTAAATGCCTTGCCGATGGTTACATAGCAAGCGGATGGCAGAGTTAGAGTGAAAAACTGAATTTCCTATCTCTCAGGTTAGGGTTTTTCTTAATATATCACACAAACTGGGCAACGTTTTACTGACTACAAATTTAATGCATCCATGAAATACCAATATGCTCCTACTGGCTCATTTTAAAAAGAAACAGATTAATTCTCAAAGTGCTTATGGTTGGTGGCAGAAACAACCCAATAACTGGAACTTCAAGGTCCTACTTCAGGTTCAGTTTAGTAACACCTCCTCTAAGCTATGTTGCTAGGAAGGGGAGGTTTTAGTTTCAGTGGAGGAGTCAGCATGGCTGAGTGTTAAAAACAAGGAATCAGACAGACTTGGGTTTGAACCCTGGCTCCACCAGTTACTCACTCTATGACCTTATTCACTATGAAGCAGAGATGCATGCTTCATTTCTTCAGCTATAAAATTGGGCTAAGAATACCTAATTTGCAAAACTGTTGAGAGGCTCATATAAGAAATTAGAAGGATAGTATAATGTCATGTTTAAGAGTGTAAACTCTGAAACTGCTACCAGGATATGAATATCAGTCCTTATTACTAGCTGTATAACTTCAAATAAGTCATCTATTTACATTTCAGAATTTCATTTTCACATATGTAAAATGAGGGAAATAAATAATATATTTTTAGTTTTTGTGAGCATCAAATAGGATAATATGTGTGAAGCACTTGAGCACAGTATCTGGCATATAGCTCAATCAAAGGTAATGATGATAACAGTGGTGGTGGCAGCAAAAAATCCAAAATCCACTTTTCTCCCAAAGCAAGAATAAGAAAACAACATAGTCCTTTTTGCTTCCATTTACCCCCTCACATTGTTCTTCTCCAACTACAAAGTCAAAAACCCTAGACTAGAAGTCAGGGCACTTGATTTTGAATGTCAGTTCTGTCATATACTAGTTACATGAATTTAGGGAAGTCATTTAACTTAAGGTATTTTTCCTCACCTGAGACATTAAGTTAATGATACTTTACTTATTCTTCTGGGTTGTTGTAAGCATTAGATACATGGATTTTTAAGGTACTTTGTGAACTATAAAATGCTATATAAATGTCAGGGTGACTTTTTATCTGCCACAGGCTATAAGATAGGTGTTTTTACCAGTAAAAAGCAACTTTATCGCCAAGTTTTTTCTCATGGACAATTCGATCCAGTACGTTGTAGCAGATGTTGGTAGTTGCTCCTTTCATCCATTCAATGAAGATTTTCCCTTTAGTCACATCAAAGTTGTACTGAAGGAATGGACCAGGACATGGGGTCTTCCAGTAAAATTCCTTGGCAATGTCTCCCCAAAACTCTACAACAGAAAAGGAAGACCAGACATCATTTAGCTTCTGAGGCACACTTATCCTCAGATGGCTTACCATTCTATGCATAGCACCAAGTCACAATTTCTCTGCCCTGTACGCTAGGACCTATCACCTGGGTCCCTCTTCTACCTCTCAAATCTTAACACCCACCACACTCTTAAACCATCTTTACTCCCATGAGCTGAATCCTGACTCAAGTTTCTTCCCTCCCTTCTCAAAATATCCACTTCTTTTTTCACCATCTATTCAAACTGTAACCAGTGCCTATCACAATGCCTAGTACATTGTAGTTAATCAGTAACTTTTCCAATGAATTAATTAGTAAAAGGAAGAAATCCTTTACACACAGAGCCTTCCATGACAAGGAAAAATTTGCTCATTCACTCTCAGCAATTAATGAACATCTCTTTCTCCTACTACTATTTGCCCAAGTGTTACTTGCTAAGTACCAGATGTGGCTTTTAAACTCTTTAAACGCATTATCTCATTTAGTTCTTCCCACAACGTAGGAGGTAGGGTTTTTCATTCTTATTTTATTGGTTTGAAAATCAAGGCTCAGAGAGGCTAAATAATTTGCCCAAGGTGGGTCAGTGGTTAAAGAATCTGCCTGAAAAGCAGGAGACCCAAGTTCAATCCCTGAATCAGGAAGATCCCTTGGAGGAGGGCATGGCAACCCACTCCTGTAGTCTTGACTGGGGATCCCATGGAGAGAGGAACCTGGCAGACTACAGTCCATGGAGTTGCAAAGAGTCAGACACGACTTAGTGATATCTACTTATACATTTACTAAGTCAAGATTTGAACTGCCCTGAGGAAGACATTGTTGCTAAGGAGTTTTTCTCCACTCTCCCACCAGGAAAAACATTACTATGGGACAGAAAAGAACCATGAGTTATGTTATGTTCTTATGTTAAGAGGAAATCCCTCAGGCTGAAGCACTGAGAATAAGAGAAAGAATAGCACAAAATAAGGCATAAACAGGGCAGATAACATGTAATTCTTCTAAGCATAGAGAATTTGAGCCTAAGAGCAATAGGCTTCCTTGATGGCTCAGATGGTGAAGAATCTGCCTGCAATGCAGGAGACCTGGGTTTAATCCCTGGGTCAGGAAGATCCCCTGGAGAAGGAAACAGCAACCCGCTCCAGTATTCTTGCCTGGAAAATCCCATGGACAGAGGAGCCTGGCAGGCTACAGCTCATGGAGTTACAAAGAGTCGGACATGACTGAGCAACTAACAGTTTCCATTTCTAAGAGCAATGGAAAGTCACTGTACGGTTTTAACCAGAGAAGACTTATAATATTGAAACATTTGCCTAGTTACTCTGGAGAAAAGGTACTCAACAGGTTAAACATGCTGTTGCAGAACACCTAGGATAATCTAAGTACTGGATCACAAGCTAGAGGAGAGAGAGAGAGACACTTAGAACCATAACAATGGAAGGAAATTTGGAGGTTATCAGCCTCTCATTTTACTGATATCAAGAAATCAAATTTATAGAAGGAAAGTGAACCTGTTCAAGTTGGATGATTTAGTTTATACAGTCTGATTCAAGAGATAATGATGCTGAGCAGGGCCCTGTGGGACTTCTGGGGACACAGGCCTGTTTGTCCCCCATTTCTTATAGGCAAGAATCCAGCCCCCATGACCTTCTCTCAGTTCCAAATGGCATCACAGTTGCTCATCAAGGGAGGAATAGCAGTAAAACATCAAGATTAAAGGACCAGAGAGGCTCATCAAGGTTAGGACACTGGACCACATAAGACCCTCCATACATCCAATCTTGTCAGGAACCCCACCCCTTTTAACTTTGCAGAAGAAAGAATACAAGACTGTTATTGCCTTGATCCTTATCACATATTCCTGCCTGACTATATAACCTTTCCCTTCTCACCAGGGAGGAGGCATAGTTCTTGAGGCACTAGCCTACTGTGCTCCTCCTCTGCCTGGCAAAGTAATAAAGCTATTCTTTCCTTCTCCTGCATAACTCTGTCTCTGTATTTCTGTTTGGCATTGGTGCACAGAGAGACAAGATTTTGGCAACAATAAGACTAAAACATAAAATAATACTAAATCACATGGTATACATCTTGCCACCAGATTCCCTGGTGGCTCAGGCAGTAGAGTCTGCCTGCAATGCAGGAGACCCGGGTTCGATCCTTGGGTCGGGAAGATTCCCCTGGAGAAGAAACTGGCAACCCATTCCAGTATTCTTGTCTGGAAAGTCCCATGGATGAAGGGCCCAGCAGGCTACAGTTCATTGGGTCACCAAAAGTCGGACACGACTGAGTGACTTCACTTTCTTTTCTTTCTATACAACTTGCAATGAATTAAAGAAATCCAAATCAAATCAACCCCAAGGTGCCATTATATGCCTCTGAGACCAGCAAAGACTAAGAAAATATTAAACTCAATGCCCAAGTGACCCTAGAAAACCGATCTATTATATGATAACAGCATTGTAAGAAATTAGCACAATGTTACTGAACAGCAGAGCAATACATGACAAGAGTCATAAAATGTTTTATATTCTTTCAACTGCTAACTTTGGGGAAACACACCCTAAGAAAATAATACCACAGGGAAAAAAGTGATTACTCAAGAGATGTTTATACTAACATCATTTATACTAGTAAAACTAGAAACGACCCTGAAGCTCAACAATGAAAAAACTGATGAAAACTAAAGAGATGAAATCTCTTTAATCACTGGTAGTGATACAATAGGATACTAAATGGCCATTAATGAAAGAACAAACGGGAACTGGCATTTTAATGAATGCCATTAATGTCCAAGGATTGAGCTAATTTCATTTAATCTTTATATGGCCCTCTGATGATCTTGATTTTAATACATGAGAAAACTGAAGCTCAGGACACATAGGAAACTCTCCCAAGAATCACACAGCAAGTAACCTGAATACAAAATAAGATCTAGCTCTAAAGTCCATGTTGTTAGAACTACATTTAATATGTGTATACTCAAAAAAATTCATTTTAAGTGACAGTGGTAGGTACAGATTATGTAAAAACCATATATGAACCACATTTATGCCCATCAACAAGAAGTAAAGAAATCTGAGTTTTATAATCACTTAGTTTTGTTTTGTTTTCTGGCCCGCCAGGCCACAAGCAGCATGGTTCCATGACCAGTGATCGAACTCATGCCCCCTACAGTGGAAGCATGGAATCTTAACCACTGAAATGTCAGGGAAATGCATAATCATTTAGTTCTTGCTTTTATTTTTTTATGATGGAGCTGTTGAATTCTGGATGGTTCTTTGGTACATGTTCTAAGTACTGAAGTTTAGAAAAGATAAAAATGGACTGGCATGATCAGGAAATGCTCTGTGGAACTGGTGAAGGTTGACTAGGTAGAGAGGAACAGAAGGTAATGGGCAAAGCCATGGTGATGGGAAAGGGACTTTTGTATATACAGCATATCAACAAGAATGGTCTGTTGTAGAATGAGGGGCATGCAGTAGGGAGTATCAGAAGATAAGAATAGAAAGGTGGGGTAGGCTAGTTATCCAGAGATTCTGAAAGAAAGGCAGAATTTTAACTTTAAACTGTAGGAAACAGGGAACTATTGAAAGTTTTTGAAGTGACATATGAAAGCACTATTTCCATATCAGTCTAATAGTGTTTAGATAATTCTAAATATACCAGAAATAATGGAGATGTGTGAGACTAGGGGAGAGAGAATCAATTAGAAGGCTGCTCCCTTGAATTAAAAGGGTCTATAGAAATGGAAGAAAAGGTAACCTAAGAGATATTTGGAAAGAGTATTTGATAGAATTTCATAAAAGGCAGACTGTGGATCATGGAAAAAGACTAGCATAGCTACTGGGAGTATAGATTCTGCAATCAAAACTATGTTGCTTCAGATCTCAGCTCCACCACTAAATACCTCTTTGACATTGTTCAATTTACTTAACCTCTCTAAGTGTCAGTTTCCTTCTCTGAAAAATGGGGATAATAGTCTCGACATCAAACAAACAGAATTTGTGCCCAGTAAGCAGTTGCTGCTAAGTCGCTTCAGTCGTGTCTGACTCTGTGTGATCCCATAGACGGCAGCCCACCAGGCTCCCCTGTCCCTGGGATTCTCCAGGCAAGAACATTGGCATGGGTTGCCATTTCCTTCTCCAATGCATGAAAGTGAAATTCAAAGTGAAGTCACTCAGTTCTGTCTGACTCTTAGCGACCCCATGGACTGCAGCCTAACAGGCTCCTCGGTCCATGGGAGTTTCCAGGCAAGAGTACTGGAGTGGGGTGCCATTGCCTTCTCCATTAGCAACCTATAAATAAATAAGATATACAGATGGATAAGATTTGGGATAGTGCCATTGGCAGGGATTAGAATATTAGGAAGAAGAGCAGATTTGGAAGGGAAAATTGGTAAATCTGACTCACAATAATGTTAAATATGGTATAACATCAAGGTATGTGAATAAAATGCTCTACAGACCTATGAAATTTGAGGCTAGAGCATAAGTAAGGTCCTGGATACAAAGCTAAGTATACACAAAAAGAGTTACTGTGACAGTAATAGCTCATCACTGGGGAGAAGGTATTTGCAAGTCATATATCAGATAAAGGGTTAGCATTCAAAATACATAAAGAACTCATACAACTCAACAACAAAATAACAAGCAACCCAATTAAAAAGTGAGCAGAGGTGCTGAATAGACATCTTTCCAAAGACGTACTGATAGCCAACAGATACATGAAAAGATGTTCAATATTACTTGTTATTAGGAAAATGCAAATCAAAGCCACAATGGTATATCACCTCACACACATCTGAATGGCTATTATCAAAAAGGCAAGAAACAAGTGTTGAAAAAGATGTGGAGAGATGGAGCCCTCATACATTGTTGGTGGGAATGCATACTGTTGCATCCACTTAGCAATTTCTTAAAAAATTAAGAACAGAACTATTATATGATCCAGAAATTTCACTTCTGAGTATTTTTCTCAAGAAAACAGAAACACTATTTTGAAAAGATATATGCACTCCTATGTTTATTATGTTTACAGTGAATAGCCAAGACATGGAAGTAACCTAAGAGTCCACTGATAAATGAATGATAAAGAAGATGTGATATATAGAGATATGTATTTACCTATATAGATATACAAATATTAAAGTCAAAAAAGTGTCAGTCTCCAAGTGTCCAACCCTCTATGACCCTGTGGACTGTAGCTCACCAGACTCTTCTGTCCAAGGGATTCTCCAGGCAGGAATACTGGAGTGGGGTGCCATTCCCTTCTCCAAAGGATCTTCCTTACCTGGATATTGAACCTGGCTCTCCTGCATTGCAGGCAGATTCTTTATTGTCTGAGCCATCAAGGAAGTAATATGAATATTACTCAACCAAAAAAAGAATGAAAACTTACCATTTCAGACAGATTCAAAGACAAATACCATATGCTTTCACTCATATGTGCAACGTAAAAAACAAAATGAACAACCAAACGAAACAAAACAGACACATATACAGAGAACAGATTATTGGTTACCAAAGGTGAAGTGGGGAGGGTAAAATGAGTAAAGAGGGTAACTGTACAATGATGGGTGGAAAATAAATATTTGGTGGTGATCACACCATAGCATACACAGAAGTAGAAATACAATGTTGTATACAGGGAGCTTAAATAATGTTATCTTAATTTAAAAAAATGAAAACATGGGAAACATGAACTCATGACAGGAAAAAATATAGAGAGGGAAGAGAAGTGAAAAGAGGCCTGAGGTAGGAGGGGAGGGATAAATTAGAAGTTTAAGGTTAACACATACACAGTACCAGGCTTCCCAGGTAGCTCTAGTGGTAAAGAACCCGCCTGCCAATACAGTAGATGCAAGAGATGCAGGTTCAATCCCTGGGTCAGGAAGTTCTCCTGCAGGAGGAAATGGCAACCCATTCTATTATTCTTGCCTGAAGAATCCCATGGACAGAGGAGCCTTGCAGGCTATAGTCCATAGGGTCACAAAGAGTCAGACAGAACTGAAGCAACTTAGCACACACACACACACACACACACACACACACACACATATAAAATAGATAACCAACAAGAACCTACTGTATAGCACAGGGACTATACTCTGTTTTGTGATAACCTATATGGGAAAAGAGTCTGAATATGGACATATGTGTAAATAATTGAATTACTTTGAACTGTATACCTGAAACAAACACATTATAAATCAACTATACTTCAATTTTAAAAAGAAAGAAAAAGAAATAAGCTGGAGTTATCTAATCTGAAGGTGAACTCTGATTAGGAAGTAAGTCTATAGATAAGATTACCTCTCTAAGAGCCAACTCGGAAGTCTCCATTGGAAAGATGAAGATATGATATTGCTTTAGAGCCAGTATATGAATTGGCCTTTATATTTTATTCCTAGAGAATTCCAAAAAAAATACAGTGTTATCCCAAGAAGTCAGAATCCTGGGATAGTTGGTGGATACAGGTGGTGTTGCAGGTGTGTTTTATGAAACTTCCATGTGATTGTGTTTTTATTTAAAGATATTGGCTCATTTCCCTATTAAAGGAAGCCTACTATGAAATCTTTTGTAAAGAGTAAGAACATGACAAGGAAAGAATTACCAACCACAAGAGTCAATTAAAAGATTAAGTGTAATATTTGTCTAAGGGGTGGTCTACATAGACAAATTTAGTCAACAAATATCTATAAGAACACCTAAAAAAAAAAAAAAAGAGGTCTGAGCACTAAAACTTGGACATTGCCTGCAGCAATCAACGGCTCTACACCTGATTTAATCTCATCTTGTTTACTCAATAGTTGCTTCATCCACATTGCTCTTATGGTTATCAAACTAACCACTATTTAGTGAAAGCTGCTGTACATTAGGAACTCTGTAATACACTTACTATTCATTTCAGCCCTCAAACGAATCGAGGCAGGTATCATTACCTCTATTTTATAGATAAAGAAAAGGAATTTCAGACAGGTTTTAAAATCTCAAGACCAAAGATCAAATGTGTGGCAGAGCCAAGATCTAAATCCAGATTGTTCATGCATGTCCTGCTGCCAGCATCATGCCGCCTTCCAATTCAGCTACATCTGTGACCCCCTTACCCAGCTTGAGTCTCAAAGACATGGCACTACCTATCAGAATTACGGAGTTGTTACAATCCCAGCCTTAATTTTTTTTCTTATTTTAAAGACAAGATTTTAGTGACTTGCTCAGTCTTACATGGTAGTCTTCATCGAGATTTCTGAAATACTAAAAATAGATCTCCATTACTAACTTGGGGATGCCAGGATGGGACTCGAGTGCCCCTCAGCAGTGGAGACTAACTCACAGGCGAAAGGTGTCAGGAGGCACGGGCTGAGCTGGGCTGAAAAGCGGTAAAGAAAGTTCTCTTCGTGGCCCGCCTCTCTTCAAGGCTCTCTTGGCCCCTAAGAGCCCGACTGTTCATATGAGGAGCTCTCTTCTCAGGACATTTTCACTCTTTCAGACGTTCACAGAACCTGCGAAACCCCCAGGTCGCAAAGGAACCCCCCAACTCCTAGGAGACGCTCATTTCCTACCGAACGACATTTCCTCCTTCGCCTCAGGGAACCCCCTCCTCCCGGAACCCCTTTTCCATCTCCTTAAAGAACCGCTATTCTTCCACCGCAGAACCTCTATCTTCTTACCAACTCCCCAATTTCCCAAGGGAACCTCCATCTCCTCACGGAACCTCCATTTCCCGACGGAACACCCCCAATTACTCCCACTTCTGTGAACCCCCACTTCTCTCCTAGCTGACGTCCCTCAGGCCCGCCTGGGCCCTGCCTCACCTCTCGGTTCCTCCAAGGAGCGCCGGTGCAGCTCGCGGTAGCGCTGCAGGGAGGGGACGTGTGCCGAACGGCTGACCTCAGGTGGCGGAGACCAGCTCCGCGCCGGGCTCCGGGTTCTAGCCTCCTCCCGGGCCCCCCTCCCGCTGCCGCTCCGGCTCCGCTCTTCGGGAAGTCCCATCACCTCAAGTTCCGAACACTGTAGCAGCCTCGGCTGTAGCAGCTGGCGCCCAGGCGCGTAAAACAGGCCGACCGAAGGGCGGGGCCTTGAGAAGGGGCGGGGCCTGGGCGGGGGCGGGGCTTAGGCAGGTGCAAGGAGGAGAGGCCCAGAGGGGCGGAGCCGTGCCTGGTGGTGTTGGGACCAGGACTAGCAAAGAAACCCATAGGCCAAAGTTGAGCATTGCTTGGGGCATGGGGCGGAGCTTACTTGCGGAAGGGGTGGAGCCGCAGCGGGAAAGCAGAAGGGGAGGGGCCAGGCGTGACAGGAGAGAGGGTGGGCCCGTGGAGTGACCGGGATTGGCAAGGCTGGATGTGACAGGAGAGGAGGCAGGACCATGGAGTGACCAGGGTGGGGTGGGGTCTTGGAGTTACAGATGCAGAGTTGAGTTAGGGCGGGGCATGAGCAGGAAAGAGCTGGGCTAACGAACGAACGGAGTTTGGTCAGGCCCATCGAGGAGCCGCCCCGCGATCTGATTGCACAAGCCTGTCACCCCACCGAGTAGAAAAGCCAGGTGGAGTAGGGTCCTTTCCTGGTGACACATTTTCGCTCTGGGACCTAACTGCCACCCTGAGGAAACTCAGATTTTCTTCCACTCCTGAGGAGAGTTCTTTACTTTCCTTGCCTCCACAAATTTCCATCCAGACCTAAAACGCAGATACAAGTTAAGACTAGGAGGCGCCTCAAGTCTTTGCTAATAAACCCATTTCATTGCATAAACTGTAGACTCAGGGAAAGGGAGGACTTTGTACAAAGTCTCAGAAAAAAAGACCATAACTTGGACCAAACCTAGGTCTCCTGCCTCCAGAAGTTTTTACCACCTTATCTGGCTGAAGCTGAGGCTTGCGAAATAAAGTCTAAGCAAATAGAAGGAATCAGTCACACCCTTCTTTCCTTCCCAGTCTCTTACTTCATCAAGAGACACCTGGGCTCAAATTCCTCCAGCTTCCCACTATGCCTTCCACTCCAGAAAGGAGGGACCAGCCAGGACCCTCCGTCTCTCTGCACTCACCACCAAAAAGGGCCCACTCCCACCCATCCATTTACAGAACAGCCATCAAGTCAGGAAGGATTTTTAAGTATCTAACTCCAAGAGTGATTTTGAGGCCCGGAAGCAGGCAGCCCCCACTTCCTGAAGCCTATGCAGAACCCCATCTGGCCCAGCCTGCCTTCCCACCTGCTCTCTTGTTCTTTGTCCAACTAATCTCATGCCCAGCACACCCTAAATTCAGTTCAGTTCAGTTCAGTCGCTCAGTCATGTCCAACTCTTTGTGACCCCATAGACTACAGCATGCCAGACCTCCCTGTCCACCACCAACTTCTGGAGCTTGCTCAAACTCATGTTCAGAGTCAGTGATGCCATCCAGCCATCCCATCCTCTGTCGTCCCCTTCTCCTCCTGCCTTCAGTCTTTCCCAGCATCAGGGTCTTTTCTAAGGAGTAAGTTCTTTGCATCAGGTGGCCAAAGTATTGGAGTGTCAACTTTAGCATCAGTCCTTCCAATGAATATTCAGAACTGATTTCCTTTAGGATTGACTGTTTGACCTCCTTGTAGTCCAAGGGACTCTCAAGGGTCTTCTCTAACACCACAGTTGAAAAGCATCAATCCTTCAGTGTTGGAGTTACAGATGCAAAGTTGAGTTAGGGCGAGGCATGAGCAGGAAAGAGCTGGGCTAACGAACGAACGGAGTTTGGTCAGGCCAAAGTTTTCTTTACGCTCATAGATTTTCTTCCAGTTTTCTTTAAGGTCCAACTCTCACATCCATACACGACTCCTGGAAAAATCATAGCTTTGACTAGATGGACCTTTGTCGGCAAAGTAATGTATCTACTTTTTAATATGCTGTCTTGGTTGGTCATAGCTTTTCTTCCAAGGAGCAATTAATTTCATGGTTGCAGTCACCATCTGCAGTGATTTTGGAGCCCAAGAAAATAAAGTCTATCACTCTTTCCATTGTTTCCCCATCTATTTGCCATGAAGTGATGGCAAATAGTTATAGTCCTAGGGCACACGGTCCTAGTATAAATGGTCCTCTTCCAGTCCCACACACAAAATGCCTGGTAGGCTGCAGTCCATGGGGTCGCTGAGTCAGACAGAACTGAGCGACTTCACTTTCTCTTTTCACCTTCATGCATTGGAGAAGGAAATGGCAACCCACTCCAGTGTTCTTGCCTGGAGAATCCCACAGATGGGGGAGGCTGGTGGGCTGCCGTCTATGGGGTCGCACAGAATCGGACACGACTGAAGCGACTTAGCAGCAGCAGCAGTTACCTCTTGCTCCTCCCAGCTCTTCTCCTAAGCTCCAGAGCGGTTTCCCAACAGACTGCTGCCCTCTCCTGTCTACAGGTGGCATGGCAGATGCTGTACCTCAAAGGGATTTCACAGGGTTAAAGTGATCTCCAAGCCTGGAGCCTGAGGTTGGGGGAGTAGGAGATATGTGGCCAAGGTCTTAACCAGCCCCCTCCCTCTGCCAGGGATTGTGGAAAGGAGAGACCATGAGGAAAAGCAGATATTCTCTTCATGTCCAGGGAAGGGTAAGGAAAATGTGATTCTCATCTGTCTGTGAGTACTGGAAGACCGGAGGATAGACTGTTAAATGGAAATTTGGACAAGAGGCCTAATAATAAAGGGAACCAACATCCCATCCTTGGAGATTGGGTAGTAGAGCAAGCTCTGGTGTAGCTGGAATTTGTCAGAGTGGGAAGTGTTTGGATCCTGTTGGACAAGATGAGAATCCACGAGATTAAGGAAATGATGATAAAGACTATGGCATTTACTGTGTTAAGTAAGTGCGAAGCCATATTCTAAAAACTTTCCATAAGCGATTTAATCTTCACAACCAGAGACGGCTACTATTATTCTCTCCATTTTACAGATGAAGAAACCGTTACTGAACGAAATTAGGTACTTTGCCCAAGATTACAGTTTGTAAGTGGTCACAGACGGAATAGAGGAACCCATAGACCCATTCCCTACCCTCTCCCACCCCAGCCCATTCCTGCCGTATCATCACCACCATTTCTTCTTTCTCAAAGTGTCCTTTCCAGAACCACATAAAAAACTCTTTAAATAATGGTAAACACGCAGGTTCCAGAGATCCCATTCCAGCCAACTAAATCATGATTGCTAGAATGCCATCTAGAGACCCGCTTTTAAAATCCTAACATGAGCTCAACACTTGCTAATAGGTCAGGGTTCCCAGAAGGGATTGTAATTGAAAGAGGAGTCGGCGAAATGTTGAGGAGGGTGGTCCAGGGAAAGATCCGACGACCCAGGAGAGACGTCCAAGAAGCGGTCTCAAAAGGAAGCAGGTTGTGGATGAAGTAGAGGGCTGGGGCTAGGGGCGGAGGTGGTGATGAAGGCGGAGTCTGAAGTCGAAAGAGGGCTCTGGGGTCGGAGGAAGTATGAGATAGGAGAATAAGGATCTTGGAGTTCAAGAAGGGGTCTGAGGTTCGAGGAGTTTGGCATTAGAGACAGCATCTGGGGTCGAGAGGTTTGAGGTCAGTGAACTGGACTGCGACCCGATGAGGGAACCTGGAGTCTGGGGAGGTTTTTAGCTCAAACTAGAAGGGAAAAGAGGTCTGGTCCCTAGGCTGCGTTAGGTGCCTCGAGCCACTAAGGTCGCGCTTACTGCCTGCTCTTCCCCTTCTGACTCCCCACTGCGCGACCCCGATCGTCCTCCAGGTTCTGCACCTACACCCTCAGCTCTACCTACGCGCCGGGGGCAGGCTGATAACGCTAAGCGGGAGGGGGCACGTCAAATCNATTCACAGCTCTGTGCTGCCTAATTTTAATATATATCTATTGATCTTCACACTATTAACAAAGCTGTCTCTTGGGATATTTGGTTGCTGTCAGGATTAGGAGCTAAAATATCAAGGGACAGGTTTGTAAGCTTTGTTATAAACAAATAGCAGTTAAGAGAATAGAACGAAGGCTCTGAATGCCCAGTGAGAGTAGAGTCCTACGTGGTAACATACATCCAGACTCCATGAATGAGCAGCCTTTGAACACCGCACCCTCTGCTTCGGACTGTATTTGATCTCTCCCACTTCGCATGTCCTCTGTGAATTTCACTAGATGACTTGTGACAGCCTTAAAACGCAGAAATCCTAGTATCAGTCTGTGTTTCTTTGCTCCCTAATTGCTCCCTCTTTAAGTAAATACTTATTGGTTTTCCATGGTCATCAGCCAGCGGCAGATACATGTAATAAGGCTGAATTTGCAAGCAGCTCTCACAGTTGCAACTGTCTTACAACTGTGTCTGAGTGTTTTTGTCTCAAAATGCCTGCATGTGTGTATGTGTGAGAGAGAGAGAGAGAAATAGAGAGAGAGAGAGAGAGAGGGAATGCTTGGACTCTTGGCCTCTTGGATAAATTTAGCCAGAATTCTCATAGCCACTAGTAAATTTTAAAAGGTAAAAAGAGCATTTATTCTTATTTTATGGTGGGTGCGGCACTTAGCTTTACAAGTTTAAAGGCAGCAGGGAAACTGCAAAGCCAAAGGTTTTTCTGAGGCATTTGTTGCTGTGCAGAAAAACAAGCCAAAGTTTTGCTTGTGGGCAGAAACATCCCAGAATGCATCTGCTGATTGGTCTGAAAGTGAGTCCTGGCAAGAGCCCAGAGCCACTGGCTTGTAAATACAGCACAGGAACAACCTAGGCAGCGTTTGGGATCAAGTTTCCAAGATAGAGCATGGTCAGAATTGTCTGCTTTGCTTTCGCTTATCTAAGCTTCCGGACCTCTGAACCGGGAGTAGAGGCTAGAGGGAGAAAACCTTCTGATGTTTGTCAGTGTCGCAAGGTGTTTTACTTTGGTTCACTAGGAAGCAGGGCTTCCCTGGTGGCTCAGTGGTAAGGAAT
This sequence comes from Neotragus pygmaeus, assembly GCA_006410875.1. NCBI lineage: Eukaryota > Metazoa > Chordata > Mammalia > Artiodactyla > Bovidae > Neotragus > Neotragus pygmaeus. The sequence goes on along the minus strand of SJYV01004544.1, from coordinate 454,616 downwards.
CCAACTGCCAATGCAGGAGACGCGAGTTCAATCCCTGGCTCAGGAAGATCCTCTGGAGTAGGAAATGGCAACCCAGTCCAGTATTCTTGCCTGGGAAATCCCATGGGCAGAGGTGCCTGGCAGGGTACAGTCCATGGGGTCGCAAAAGAATCGAGCACAACTTAGCAACTAAAACAATGAAGCCACAGTGCACATGGACATTAGCAATGGACTGTCATTTCTGGAGAGTTTGGGACAGTAAGCATTATTTGGGGTGAACAGTTTTCATGGTTTTGTATCATAAGCAGCTTGACTCCAGAGTCATTTTTACAGTGGAACCACTTGGCTAAATCTCTAATTTTAAAGTTACGTGATTCAACATATTTTCAAAAAGTTTTTCACAGCCAATAATTTTTTTTTACAACTTTTAAAGGTGACTTTGCATTTATAGTTATTAAAAAATATTTGTTATCTTTTCAAATCTTGAGGTCTAACTTCCCTAAGCATCAGCCCTATTACTATCATCTAGTTTATAAGAAAGAGGTAAGGCTAAACCCAAGATCTGTTACCATCATCCTGTTATGTGTCCCTAACACATTGTCTTCCACGTGTGGCACTTTCTTACACCTCATTACAACTGTGACTGTGGTGGTCACCAGGCCAGTCCCAGTGGANACGAGGCCAGTCAGGAGAGCGCCCTGGGCGCCTACTCGCCGGTGGACTACATGAGCATCACCAGCTTCCCGAGGCTGCCGGAGGATGAGCCGGCGCCCGCGGTCCCTCTGAGGGGCCGCAAGGACGAGGATGCCTTCCTGGGAGACCCGGATACCGGTGAGGCCCGCTTGCCCCATCCCTGCCCCCTGGGACGTCTCTGGTCCTCCTTCATCCGCGCGGAGCATCACCTCCAGCTCCAGCTCCCTAATTCATTCCCTTCTCCTGGACCTCGCCCTTCTCCTCTCTTGTCTCTGTTAATTTTCTGGTGGGGTTGGGGATGCATCTCTGCCTTGGAGGCTTAGGATGCGACAAGGGAGAAGGATACCAGGGACTGCAGTAGGAGGGGTTGGGGTTACCCCTTGGGAAGAACCAACTAATAAGGAAGGAATGTCGAAGGGGTGTTCCTAAGAAACAGTTGTGATCACCCAGCAAAGGATTTTCTCTAGTCACAGAGAACAGGAGAGGAGAAATCAAGTCAGAGACTGCAGCAGGATGGATAGAGGCTAGATCTTGAGAAGAACTTCCCTACAGCCAGGGATTGTGGGAAGGAAAGACCATGAGAAGAAGCTGAGAATCTCTTTTATGTCCTCAACTATCTGTGAATGATGAGTATTGGGAGACAGGGGGATGGACCATATGACCTCTCAAAGTCCTTGGGGACCAGAGCACCTTCACTGCTCTGTGGCTACCTCACCCTGCCCAGAGCAGTGGATCAGGCCAGAATGTTAGTAAGGTACCCTGCCCCCTAGCAAGCAGGCTCCAGAATTTTACTGTGTTATCTTCAGCACTCTACAGGAACTGCAAGAGGTGGGAATAGGGAGGCAGGAGACAGGACCTGGGGGAGACCTGGAGCTGAAAGCTCTCTGAGCAGTTTTTCCCTAATGCTCTTTCTCCTGTCCATGTGGCTCAGCTCTGTCCTCCCCTCCATTTTTCATCCTCCACCCCCCACCATCCCTCATTCCCTCAACGTCACTTCCTGGCATTAGAGCATCCTTCTGCTTCACTCTCTCTTCCTCTCAGTGCCTGCTCTTGAGCCCTGTCCCTTACCAGCCTGGCAGATTCTGCTTCTCTGGCCCAGCCCTCTCTAGCCTGGCTCTTCGGTAGCTACTCCTAGGCTGACAACCACCAATTCCTCCCCCCGCCACAACTCTCCAGTCACCTGGCTCTGACTAGCAGCCCCTGTCAACCTGACTCGATTGTAGCCTACATGGAGGGAATTTGAGGGGACCATGGGGAGGCTTATGACCATCACATGTCAAAGCTGCAGATTAAAACTTCTTTTTTAAAGGGAGTAGCCCCGGAATCAGGAGGAAGTGGGAGAGAAGTGAGAGGATATGTCCTGGTGGATACCAGGACTGAAACCAGGTTCTTTATACAGGAGTCAAGAATACTACTTCTGCTCCCAACACTGCCCCGACTCACTGTGTCTATGGGCACACATACTCTGACCTGGGCCTTAGTTTCTTCTTCCAGCTCAAAACTGGGAATGCCTATCTCCCAATCTAGAGATTGGAAACCCCTGATATGTTTTATCCTTCTTTTCTATGAGTGTCTTAGCATTTGTCAAAACTGGTGATTATTTATTTGGGTGACTTTTGATTACAAGCCCTATGAGTGTGGGATCATGGCTGTCTTGTTCACCATCCTTTATGCACCATCCATTAGCACAGTGCTAATCTCTCAGCGAAAATTGTTAAAGAAATAAATGAATGGAAAGAGATCTCAAGATGAAAGAATGGCAGGGGTGGGAGTTCTCAAACCTCAGGGAGTTCCTCAAGGAGTTAATACAGGTTCTACCCACAAGTGTACAAAAATCCCACAAAGACCGTGGTCACTGGAGTTTCTGGGAACCTGCTCTTTAGGCCAAGTTGTGTGCTAAGGTTCCAAGGACCTTGCCATCCTACCTGCGTAGCCGTGTCCCCCGTCACTATTTTTCAAGCCCCAAGGCTCCTCTAAATCAGCGGGACCACCCTACTGGCTAACATGTCCTCCTATGTTCTCAATCTCCTGGCTCCACTGGGTGGCACTGCCCTATCCTCTTAGGCAGGACTTTGGTTGTACCCTGCTAGTCTCTAGCCTGCTGTTTCCCAGAACCAAGTGTCAGGCACCCCGCAGTAGGCTCTGTGGGTAATAAAGCTAGATGGTGACCATTCCAAGATTGGGGAGAACTTTCTTTGCTCTTTTCTGAGTTCCAGGCCCATGTGTTCTTCTCTTTCCCAGACATCTGCCTCTAGATGTCCTGCAAGTCCTTAACCTTCAGCATGTTCTCTGCTATTCTCATCATCTTTTCCCCATTAATCTGTTCTCCCCCCAATGTCACTCTCAATTAATGACACTGCCATTCATCATGTCCCAAAGTAGAAGCCCTGGAGCCACCCATGGTTCTCTCCCTTCCTCTCATTTCCAGATGGTGATCAGATGCTTTCTGTCCCCCTCCTAAGTATCTCCCGAATTCCATCTTACCATCCCTGGCATCACCACTGTAGACTAAGCTGCCATCCTCTTTGATCTGTATTACCCATAGGCTTCTAGCTATTCTTTCTGCCTCATTCCTTCTTCCCCACCCCTCCCAACTCAATTGCCATTTCTGATCAGGTCACTCCCTATTTCAAAAATCTTTAACGATTCTCCCCTCAAGGGAATAAGCAAGCCAGGTATGATCTTATTCTCCTGCTAAGCTCTCTTTCCTGAGTTCTAGCAAATAAACTATTTTAGGGTTTGTTTCTTATGTGCTGTGCTGTGCTAAGTCACTTCAGTCATGTCCAACTCTTTTTGACCCTATGGACTGTAACTTGCCAGGCTCTTCTGTCCATGGGATTCTCCAGGCAAGAATATTGGAGTGGGTTGCCATTCCTTTCTCCCAGAGGATCTTCCCAACCCAGGGGTTGCGTCTCTTACACCTTCTGCATTGGCAGGCGGGTTCTTTACCACCAGCGCCACCTGGGAAGCCCCTCGTCTCTCATAAACCCAGCTAAAACTGAGAATGTTACTGGGTAGCATAACTGAAAAGTTCAGGATACAGGGCTTCAGGCATAGCTGCAATGAAGTACTTGAAAAAGAATTGGCTTTTCTCCATCTTTTGCTTTGCCTTCATTATTGTGGGCTCATCTTCAGAAAGCCTCTCATCTTGTGGGGGTAAGAAGCCCCCAGCAGTAACAGGCTTACATCTTATCATCTTAGCAACCTAGCCAGAAAGAAAGTCTTTGTCTTTCCCAGTATTCTAGCAAGCACCAAACAACAACAACCTCAGAGTCTAAGTATCGTTGGTGCTGTTGCTGGTCACATGCATCTGAACCAATCACTGTACTGAGGTCCCTGTTCTGATTGGCTAGACCTAGGTTATATACTCACCCTGGTGAGGAGGAGGGAATGAGGAATCAGAGAGGGGAACTGGTGTTCTCTAAAAGAAAATGAGGACTGGTGTCTAAGCAAATAAAAATTAGATGCCTACTAAGCCAACTGCCTTTGATAGCTCCTGCTGTTGTCCCACAAATTCAGAATAGCCAAAAGTTAATCTCATTTTTCTTCTTCTGAAAGACTTGTTTCTTCTGGTCCCAAACTAGCCTTTTCCCAGTGTCTTGCTGTTGTCCTTACACATCAGTAAAATCAATGGTATTTTCTCTCCACCACTTAACACAGTTGGTACCCAGTAAATATTTTTATTGAATAAATGGAAAATTATATTCACATATATTTATATTATATGTTCATGTGTAATATGCATTATATTATATATTTATATTGTATATTCATATATATTATATTATATATTCATAATAAATTATTGGTAGAATAAGATGACTTGAATATATCTAATTGTGATGGGGCCACAGAACCTTTATCTTCTAGCTCCTCATATCTGATTGGAAAAACAGATTTAAGGACGAGTCCCTGGAAATATAAACTTGAATTAGTATATAAGGTTCATTTTTGAGGGTAGAACTGGCTCCTGATGCCATGTGGAGCAATGGAAAAGAAGTTTTCAAGTTATGGAGACTCTTGATTCTGCTATCTGTTTATTTTTTACTCTAAGCAGGCAGTATCACCTTCTTCAGCCCCAGTTTACTTTTCTGTATAATGGAGAAAGTGGACTCTCAGAAGTTATGGGAGCGGAGGGAATGTATATAAAGTTCCTAGTATAGTTATGGGAGCGGAGGGAATGTATATAAAGTTCCTAGTATAGTTAGCATCAATAAATCTAAGTTCAAAACCCTTTCCTTCATTTGAAACCTCTAGGAGACAAGGAGAATTCTGGATCCACAGTGGGAATTTAACAGGTTTGTTGAGTGAATTCCAGTTTTATTTACAGACTCTGGTGTTGGTGCTGAGGGTTGGAAGCAAACATAATCAACTGAGTTGTTGTTTAGTCACCAAGTTGTGTCGGACTCTCTGTGACTCCATGGACTGTAGCCCGTAAGGCTTCTCTGTCGTTGGGAGTTTCCAGGCAAGAATACTGGAGTGGATTGCCATTTCCTTTTCCAGGAGGTCTTCTGGACCTAGAAGGGACTGAACCCGCATCTCTTGCATCTCCTGCATTGGTAGATGGATTCTTTACCACTGTGCCACCTGGGAAGCCTGCAAACACACACACACACACATTTTTTTCCATCATGGTTTATCACCGAATATTGAATATAGTTCTCTGTGCTATACAGTAGGACCATGCCATCCTTCTTTTTCTTCAGAGTACCTGCCACAACTTGTAAATGATATACTCCTTTGTTTACTTATTATCTTCTTTCCATTGGTCTTCAAAACCCATAAGGGCAGAAACTATCTGTTCCATTCCCCTAGCATCTAGCATGGGACCGGACAAACAGCAGACCCACCATATTTGTTGAACGAATGGATGGATGGATGGATCAGGGAGACAAGGTTGGAAGCCAGGGCCTGTCCACTAGGTTTATGGAGCTGCCTCGTGGCCTAGAAGGCTGGGCCAGCTAGGGCAGGATCTAGTTTCCAGGGAGAGCCCAACCCCCGCCTCTCAAGGAAGTGTTCTCAGCCCTGGGTCCTGGGTCCCAGGCAATTTGGTCTAGGGACGGGAGGGAATCCAGCCACTCTGCTGCCCCGTTGGGGGGGTCTCCACCCTTTTTCAATCTGGGACCACTTCCCACCCCCACTCGGCCCTCCCTGGGGTGCCTCGGAGAGACGCTGGAGGGGGCGCAGTGCTGTCTGGTGGCATCTGTTTGACCTGGGCGGAGAGAGGGGAGGGGGACGCAGAACAGCCCCGCCTAGAGAGCGGGTGGGGCCAGGTGAGAGGAGCCCAGACAGACCCCCGACCCGCCGCCCGCAGACCCGGACTCCTTCCTGAAGTCGGCGCGGCTGCAGCGGCTGCCTTCGTCCTCGTCGGAGATGGGCAGCCAGGACGGGTCGCCGCTGCGAGAGACGCGCAAAGATCCGTTCTCCGCGGCGGCGTCCGAGTGCTCCTGCCGCCAGGATGGGCTTACAGTGATCGTCACGGCCTGTCTCACCTTTGCCACCGGGGTCACTGTGGCGCTTATTATGCAGATCTACTTCGGGGACCCCCAGGTGAGGGNCAAAGATCCGTTCTCCGCGGCGGCGTCCGAGTGCTCCTGCCGCCAGGATGGGCTTACAGTGATCGTCACGGCCTGTCTCACCTTTGCCACCGGGGTCACTGTGGCGCTTATTATGCAGATCTACTTCGGGGACCCCCAGGTGAGGGGTGGGGGGCTGTCGGAGAGGGAGCGGAGAGAACCGGGAGAGGAGGGGTGAGGAAGCACTGGAGGAAGCCGTGGGAACCGAGGACGGGCTTGAGTGATGGAAGGGGGTCAGCAAATAGAAAGGGGAGAGGGCGGTGACTTGGGGGAAGGACGGTCTCAAGGGAGGGGCTCCCGGGCGTGAGGGGGACAGAGCTCACAGAAGGGAACGGATCGGGTCGGGGGCAGACTCGTAGGCAAAAGTCTTGGGGATAAATGGGCAGGCCTCCCGTCCCCAGCCTCTGTTGGAGGTCCTGGGGTTAGTGGAGGTGCCTTAGGGAGGTAGGGGGTCTCGTACGGTCCCACCTAGTTCCTTGTCCTTTCCAGATCTTTCACCAGGGAGCTGTGGTGACTGATGCCGCCCGCTGCACATCGCTGGGCATAGAGGTGCTCAGTAAACAGGGATCCTCCGTGGACGCGGCTGTCGCAGCGGCGCTGTGTTTGGGGATCGTGGCTCCGCACAGTTCTGGTCTGGGCGGGTAAGAAGCCCCCAGCTGTGAGGGTTGGGGTGCCCCAGGGCTACTTCTGTCTCTTGGTCTATCATCCGCATGTGGGAGGTCTAGCTTGAGCAGAGGAGAGAGGGCCCCAACTCCTTACGTTTGCTCTTTCTACACCCAGTCTTACCCCCTTGTCTTTTCATGGAGTCAGAGGAGGTGTTTTTCTTTAACTGGGAAAATGACTTCATAAAGCTATAAACTGAGGTATACATCTGGGAGTATGTTGTCATTAATTAAGGCTGTGATACTTAAACTTTTAGGATTTACAAATCCTTAAAACAAATCCCTGTGAATCTGATGAAAGCAATGAATCCTCTATCCTTCAAAAATAATCCCCTTCCACCCTGCCCCCCGCGGGTTCATGCATGCTCATTCACTTCAGTTCCACTCTTTGCGACTCTATGGACTATAGCCCTCCAGGCTTCTCTGTCCATGGGGATTCTCCAGACAAGAATACTGGAGTGGGTTGCTATGCCCTCCTCCAGTGATCTTCTTGACCCAGGGATGGAACCCATGTCTCTTAATCTCCTGCATTGGCAGGTGGGTTTTTTACCACTAGCGACACCTGGGAACCCCTTACCCCAGGGTAAAACCTCCTAAAACACAAATGATAAACTGGCTACCCACGGGCTACCCCCAGCACACAGCCTGGTTTGGTTTGCACCCTTAAATTTTTAAAAATTTGTTTGCTAATATTAAAAAATTGAGAATTTTTCATAAGAATCTAGATCTCTAATATTTCTTGGACAGTCAGGAGACCTGATGACACTGGGCCTACATTTTCATGTGGCTGCAATTATCTGGAGCTGAATAGAAGCTGCTGCCCATGATAGGGCTTGTACTGTCCACTTGGCCATAGTTCCTACCACTCCCTTTTGTTTATCTGTCCTGCTTTCTCTATTACATGAGTAGGCTGCAAACCAGTTATCTCAGCTGTAACCTCCATCTCAGATGGAAACAAACCATAGACCAGGGACAGGCTGACTAAGTCCATATCTTGGCTCCTGCAAGACACGCCCTCCAGGCCCTAACTTTTGTGTACGGTCTGTGCTTACATAATTCAGTTCTGGGAGAGGGAGCAAGGCCATACCACAGAGGCAGGTGCAGGAAGCTGGCAGGGGTCCATCTTGGTGGGGGAGGGAGTGAATGGGGGAGGGGGAGTAGAATGTCCTGCTCTCCCAGTCTCTGGGTTTTTCTTAATCAGGGATTAAAGTCTCCAGTAACAAACAGGTTGGA
>SJYV01004544.1:429032-441949 GCA_006410875.1 Neotragus pygmaeus | reverse complement strand
TCCTTCCCCCAGGACCTCCTCCACCCCCTGCTCTCCGGCTCCCCCAGGCTGCCATGGTCCCAAGTCCTGGCCTTTGCAGCAGCTGTGGCCCAAGATGGCTTCAACGTGACCCATGATCTAGGTCAGTGGGGCCTGGGGGTGGAGGGAAAGGCATGAGGTTGATGGAGAGGGGAGAGGAAACCTCTGTGATTTGGATACGAAGCCAGGAACTGCCTCTCTTCTGATTGGCTCCTCAGAGCCCCCTACCCACACCACTGGTACCTTCATTGTGTGTGTGTGTGTGTGTGTGTGTTCAGTTGCTTCAGTACTGTCAGACTCTTTGCAGCCCCATGGACTGTAGCCCACAGTCTCCTCTGTCCATGGGATTCTCCAGGCAAGAATACTGGAGTGGGTTGCCATTCCCTTCTCCAGGGATCTTCCTGACCCAGGGATCCAACCCGTGCCTCTCACCTGTCCTGCACTGGCAGGCAGATTCCTTACCACTGGGCAACATCTCTGAGAGGGAGTCTCAAATCAGGGGACCTGGGAGGGGTTCATATACAACCCACCTCCTCGGTAACAGGCTCCTGGAGGGGCTTGAGGTCTTATGGGCCGACCTCTCAGCCCTCATCCACCCTACCTGTTGAGCGTATAGTCCCTACGCCCCCAGCCTAGTTGCGCATCCCTGCCTGCAGCCCAAGCCCTGGCCGAACAGCCGCCACCCAATGCGTCTGACCGCTTCCGTGAGACGTTCCTGCCGATGGGCCACCCACCACTACCTGGCTCTTGGCTGCGACGGCCTGACCTGGCGGCCGTGCTGGAGGTGCTCGGCACCTACGGCCCCTCCGCCTTCTACGCAGGTGGCAACCTCACGCTGGAGATGGTGGCCGAGGTAAGCGCCTGTAGCACATCCCCAGCCCCCGGCCTGCCTCAGAGGTCCCTGCTTTAAGGAAGTCCTCTTCCCCCTTGCTTCCCACTTTCTTTCTATGTGTGTTTACTGGGGATTCCATGCATCTGAAATTCTAGAATAGACACAACTAACCTCAGAATCAGATCAGTGGTTTGGGGATTGGAGGAGTTGACTGGGACGAGGCGCAAAGAACCTCCTAGGGTGATGAGAATATTTTGTCTTGATTGAGAGGGGTATCTTTGAGCTCCCCAGTGTTGGGACCAACCTGTACAGTGGGCTGTCCTGGCCCTCCCAGGCTTTGTGGGACCCAGGATCAGCCTCAGCTTCCCTGAGCCCACAGTCCCACCCTGCTCCCTGGGTTTTCTAGGGAGAGACACAGTCATCACTGGTGACTCTCAGGATTAGGGAAGATTGACACAAGGGCTTACCAACCTACTCCAAAGAGTCTTAGTCTGAAGCAGTAATGGGTTCTGGACTATTGTTGATAGTTCAAAACCACCAATGGAAAATTATGTTTGAGATAAGGATTCATGGACCAGCTGAGTGATTCTCTCATTTGTGCATTGGGGGTGGGAATTAAACAGGCCCATCATTCATTCTACATTCATAGAGCACCTGTCTGTACCAGCCTCAGTGCTGGGCACTGGTGTTATGGATGTGGTGATAGACACCCATCTCAAATGGATTTCCCTGGAAAGCCCAGCAGAATACTGGCTTTAGATCTCCTGGGTCCAGGGGCTCCATCCATACTTGGTCAGTCTCTCTCTTTTTCCATCTCACAACTCTGTTTTCCTCTATTTGAAGTCACTCTCTGTCAGATCCTTTCCACACCTGCTCTTCACCAGCCATCCTTCCAGCAAGCCATCCCAGAGAAAGAACCTTCTCATTCCAGTACTTCCAGCAAAGCCTCAAGGCTAGGTCTCATTGGCCCATTATGGGTCTATTCCCAAACCAATCACAGTGGCATGGAAAAGAAATGCCCTGATTAGCCAGACCTGAGTTGCATATCTTCTGGTGGTGGAGAAAGGAATGAACAAAATTCTAACAAAAGACCATCAGAGCTTTCCCACAGTTGAGTTTATTAACTTACCAGACGAAGCCAAGAAATTCATTGTGTAGGTCACTGAGGGTAGTTTAGAAGCCAGAGGTTTCAAGTTCTAAAAAAGTACTAAAAAAAAAAAAAAAAAAGGAGGGGATTCCTAGTGGTTATGGTAATTTAGGATTAAAAAGTAGGATGTTGGATAGGATGAGCCCATAGGTTTGTACAAGATTGGATCATTGGTCAGTGGGGTGCTCAGTTATGTCCAGTAAGGACTGTTACTACCAGGGTCATCCACAGTTCATGATTTTGGAGTGACTTTAGTTGATTGTAGTGAAATACAATGGCACCCCACTCTTGCCTGGAAAATCCCATGGATGGAGGAGCCTGGTGGGCTGCAGTCCATGGGGTCGCTGAGGGTCAGACACAACTGAGCGACTTCACTTTCACTTTTCACTTTCATGCGTTGGAGAAGGAGATGGGAACCCACTCCAGTATTCTTGCCGGGAGAATCCCAGGGATGGGGGAACTTGGTGGACTGCCATCTGTGGGATCGCACAGAGTCGGACACAACTGAAGTGACTTAGCAGCAGTAGCAGCAGCAGCAGTGAAATACAGAATTCAGTTTTGATAGCTCTTAGGCAAGTGCTGCTGTAAGTGGAAAATCTTTCTTCTACATAGGCAGGGGGCAGTATGTGCAAAGACATAGAGTCACGAGTCCAGCACCTGCAGGTCACTCTGGTTGCTGTACAGAGCTCATTGGGAAGCAGAAGGACATGAAGTGGGAGAGGTAAACAGGGGCCAGGTCACAAAGGGCCTTGGATGCCAGGCTAAGGAGGTTATTCATAGATCATATCTAGCACAACACCTGGCACATACTGGGTGCTTATCGTTAGTGTTTTTCCCTTTGCTTTTTCCTCACCTAGCCACAGCTGATGGGGTTCCCTAAAGCTCATGATGGGAATTGCAGAAGGCACAAAATTGGTAAACATTTGATCTGTGTGTGATCCAAACATATACCTTAAGCTAAACTGCATGCTCCCAGTGTGGTGTGTGACTCACGGTGGTGGGGGGTCATTCTCTCCTCTCCAGGCTCAGCACGCAGGGGGCGTCATAACTGAAGAGGACTTCAGCAACTACAGTGCCCTCTTGGAGAAGCCTGTGTGTGGCGTGTACAGAGGTGACCTCTCCCTCAGCTCCCAGGGTCCCCACTAAGGAGAAGCCTCCCACTCCATGGCCTAGTGGTTCCTCCCCATTTCGCAAGAGAGAAACTGAGGCAATGAGCTGCCTAAGCAGCCATCCGTTGAAGCAAGCCAGAGCCAGCCTACCTTCTGAAGTAGTCATGGGGTCACTTACTCCAAATATTTAGGAGATGGAGAGGGAGGTCTGGTCAAAGGCTGAAGCCTAGGGTTTGGGGTTCTGGCCATGGGTTTTCTTGATTTGGGTTCTGTGTTGTCTCAGCCCCCTCCCCAGCCCCTCTCTCCCTGCCTGTACTTCCTAAGATGAGTCCTTAAGACCAGTATCCATCTTAGCTTCATGTTAGAACAAACTCTTCAAGACAGTCAGAGGCCTTCCTCCTCATTGTGTTAAAAGGAAACTGAGGCCCTGGAGAGGAAAGGAACTGAACCTACCAAACTCAAAACCAGTGAGGAACCCAAAAAGTCAAGCTTATGAAATGGGTGAACTCCATGTTTGTTGAACCCAAAGCGGTGGGCTTCTGGGTTCCTCAGAAGGCCCTCAGGCCTTCTCTCCTCAGGATCACCTCAAGCTCCAGCAGAGGCTGCTTCTGTGTTCAAGTTTCCAGGCCTCAATCTCTTAGGCCTGACTCCTCTGCCAGAAGGGGTGGAATACTGAACAATGGATGAGCATAGCCTTGGAGCCAGAAGACCTGGTTTTGAGTACCAGCTGTGCCATTCACCTTAAACAAGCCACTTCCCTCTTTGAGCCTTGTTTCTTTCCTTAAAAGGGAGATAATAATAGCACCTGCCTCTCAGGATACCAAGAGGAGTTGATGAGATGATGTTGGAAGTTGCCCTGAACAGAGTGGGCACTGAATGTGTCATATTTGATTTCCATTTGCCCTCCTCAGACTAGGTTCTCTTGGAAATGCCAGTACCTTGAGTACTCTGGGCTCTCCTTACCTCTTATAATCTTGGGCCAGCTGCCTCATTTACAGTTTCCTTACCTGTACAATAGGGATGATAACAGTACCCATTATGAGGATTAAATGAGTTAGTATTATTTGTCAGGTATTATTATTCCTTTGATATCCAAACATCTAATGACAGAGACCTCAAATTGGAAGAGAAATTTGCTATTTCCAGGAAGTTTCAAGAGTGGGACCAGCAGGGGCCCTGAGGGAGGAGCTGAAAGGAGACATATGGTAGACCAGAAATCTGGACATCTGAATACCTGTCTCTGCTCTGCCAGTGGACTGCAGTGTGACTCTGGACAATTCACTGTTTTCCTGAGCCTTAGTTTCCTCTTAAGGAAGAGGAAACAGCAGACAAACATTCTGGCCCGGCCCTTGACTCACCATGTGAACTTGGGTGCATCCCTTTGCCTCTCACTGTAGTTTCCCTATCTGATGAGGAGGTTCAGTGCAGTGGTCTCAAGTCTGTGTGATGGTGGGATGTGGAGATGCCTTGACCCCTCCCCTATCGGTCATTTCCTGTCCTTTCAGGCCACCTGGTTCTCAGTCCCCGACCCCCACACACAGGCCCTGCCCTCATCAGTGCTCTCAACATCCTCGAGGGCTTCAATCTCACCAGCCTGGTATCCCGGGAGCAGGCTCTTCACTGGGTGGCAGAGGTAAGGCTGACCCCTTCACTCGACCTGGGTCTGGAGACACAAGAGTGGGGGGGGGGGTGCTGCCATAAGGTCTGACTGAATCGCCTCCAAGTTTCCTCACACAGGAAGATCCTGGTGTGGGTGCTGGGAGGGGCTTGGCAGCCTCTTCACACCCCTGCTCTGTTTACAGACCCTGAAGATTGCATTAGCTCTGGCCAGCAGACTGGGAGATCCCATCTACGATTCTACCATCACTGAGAGCATGGATGACATGCTTAGGTGGGCCCCCAAGAGCAGGACCCTGAGTACTACAGAGGTGGCGGCAAGTGTCGTGGCAGGTGTGGGGAGAGAATCGGGTGAAGCAGCTGGTGGACAGTAAGCCTTGCAGTCCCAAGTAACTGTCAGCTCAACCCCAGCTCACAGTGTGACACTAGTTGCCTCATTGTGTGCCTTAGTTTCCCCATCGGTACAACAAGGTGGTCTACTTCATACAGCTCTCAAATTTTTTTGATCCCAGTGAGTGAAAGTCGCTCAGTCATGTCTGACTCTTTGCAACCCCATGGACTGTAGCCTGCCAGGCTCTCTATCCATGAGATTCTCCAGGCAAGAATATTGAAATAGGTTACCATGCGATCCTCCAGGGGATCTTCCCGACCCAGGGATTGAACCCGCATCTCATATATCTCTTGCATTGGCAGGCAGCTGCTTTACCACTAGCGCCACCTGGGAAGAAGGAGCTTTTCTTCTTTTTTCCAGAAAAAAACTGAATAATATCTAAATAAATTCATTCAATTCAATAACTATTTCCTGTTTATTTGCAATATGCCAGGAATAAGTGAACTTCTGTTCTCACTAACAGTTCAGTAGTGGGACAGGGGCTGGGGGAAGCAGGTATTAGTCAAATAATTGCACAAAGAGACTCCACAAAGTGTGGTAGGTGGGGGTAAAGAGCGCCCAGTGTGTGTTCATCTCCTACTCCTTATCTTTTCAGCAAAGTGGAGGCTGCCTACTTCCGGGGCCAGATCAATGACTCCCAGACAGCCCCTGTCCCACTCCTGCCCATCTATGAGCTCAATGGGGCTCCCACGGCTGCCCAGGTGTTGATCATGGGCCCTGACGACTTCATTGTGGCCATGGTCAGGTATGCCGGCTCAGATCAGAACCTGGCACAAAGGATCACTGGGACCAGGAAGGAGTGGGGGTTGGGTAGGAGTAAGGGCAAGCTCAGGGCTCACCTGGCCCTGACCTTGGTCCCCAGCTCCCTGAACCGACCCTTTGGCAGCGGCCTCATCACCCCTTCAGGGATCCTGCTCAACAGCCAGATGCTGGACTTCTCTTGGCCCAACAGGACTGCTAACCACCCTGCACTCAGCCTGGTAGGGTCTCACTTCCCTTCTCTCCTGGGGACCCTGAGATCTAGGTAGAAGGTGCAGTAGCATGACTGCCCCTCCCTCTCCACTTCTAGGAAATTATATTATCAAGAAAAACAGCTAAACAAAGTATCCACTTCCTCCTCAGCCCAAGTCCAGGACTTAGAGCCTGGTGGATCCCAAGAAACCTCATCCCATTCTGCCATCATCTCACTGTGTGACCCGAGGAAAATCTTGTCCCCTCTCTGGGCCTCAGTTTCTTCATCTACTGTACAGTGAGGCTATTGGCCATCTTGGGATGTTTTGGGTACTTTGCAGAATTAGCAGTCTATGACTGTGTGATGCTGAGCACTGAAGGGGTGCTGAAGAGGGGCCCAAAGAGAAAAGAGATATGAATTATTGTCTACTGTGAGAGCAGTGTTCTTAGCATCCTGCACGTTCGGTCCCAGCAGGATAAAGACAAAGATGTCCAGGGTGGGGATGAATCTGTTCCTTCTCAACCGTCCTCTTTCTGGGCTTGATCCCTCTCCCACCACCTGTGGTAGCCCCGTAGCAGCCCCATAGTTCAGGGGATCCATTATCTACCTTGGTTATCCAAGGACCCTGCCCATTTCACAGACAGCAAACTGTGGCCTGGGAATGGGTGGTCCCCATGAAAACTGGGGCTGTGGAAGGTTCAGGAGAGGGAGAAATGTTGGAAGAGTGGTGGAGTAAGCCTTTTCTGTTTTGTTCCACCTCTTATTCCCCTGTGATCTCTGACAACAGGAGAACTCGGTACAGCCAGGGAAGCGGCCACTGTCTTTTCTGCTGCCCACTGTGGTCCGGCCAGCAGAAGGACTCTGTGGAACCTACCTTGCCCTGGGGGCCAATGGAGCTGCCCGGGGCCTCAGCGGCCTGACCCAGGTGAGGTTGCCCCAGGTAGGCCTTTCATGGCCAGGAGTCAAGCTGTGACCCAGGCTATGGATGCCCCTCATGTCTCTGACTTGTTCTCATCTCTTGTTTATTTATTTTGAGGGGCTTCCCCAGTGGCTCAGCAGCAAAGAATCTACCTGCAATGCAGGAGATGCAGGAGATGCGGGTTCGATCCTTGGGTTGAAAAGATCCCCTGGAGGAGGGAATGGCTATTCACTTCAGTATTCTTGTCTCAAGAATCCCATGGACAGAAGGGCCTGGCAGGCTACAGTCTATGGAGTCGCAAAGAGTTGGACACAATTGAAGCAACTAAGCACATTTATTTTTGGCTGTACTGGGTCCTTGCTGCTGTGTGCAGGATTTCCTTAGTTGCAGCAAGCAGGAGCCACTCTTCCCTGTGGTGTGTGGGCCTCTCACTGCAGTGGCCTCCCTTGCTGCAGAGCACGGGCTCTAGGCATTGGCTTCAGTAGTTGCAGCTCTCCAGCTGCAGAGCATGTGCTCAGTACCTGTGGTGCACTGCCTTAGTTGCATGTGGAATCTCCTTGACCAGGGATCAAACCAGTGTCCCTTTGCATTGGCAGATGAATTCTCAACCACTGGACCACCAGGGACGTCCCTGTACTCATCTCTTAACTCACGCAGCAAATATGGGCTGAGGCTGCTTTGTGGCAGTCCCCTCCTGAGCGCTGGGGACATGAACTACATCATCTTAGTAAAAATGGAGCCCTGAAGCTCCATGTCATCCCAGGTTTCAGGGAAATCACAGGATCAGTAGAACTGAGAGGTCAGAGAGCATCTGGGCTGCCGGGTTCTGTCAATGTGTCAAGTCCCATTGTGCCTCTAGTCAATATCCAAATAACAAGCAGCCCTCTTCAGGGTCTGATTTTGAAAGGGAGGGCCTGCTCCCTTCTAAAACATCTCACTACAGTTCCATGAAGGTCTTGAGCATCTGTTTTATGTACATGTTGTTGTACAGCAGAAACTAACACAACACTGTAAAGCAATCATCCTCCAATCTAAATTAAAAAAAAAAAAAAAAAGGATGGGCAGGCAATTTGATTGCAGAGCCTACTCACACTTCCAACCCCAAAACTGTAAGTATCTGCACGTAGTGTACTCTAGACCACTCCCATCTACTAGCCCTCTCCTGGCCAAGAAGGGAGGAGAGCTGAGGCTTATATTAAAGGAGCCTGGGCACTATTGATGTCTCTTCCCTAGCTCTTTCCAAACTCTGGAATGAATCCCTTTTCTTCTCTGGCCCTTGGTTTCCCCTCTGTGAAATGGAGACGGTCGTCACAGACCTGCCTGTCTTCCGGGGCTATTCAGAAACTCAGATGACACCCCTGGTGTAAATGTTTCAAATACTAAGGAGTCTAGACCAGGGGCGAGGGCTGTGGAGGCCTGAACCTACACCTCTGGGACAGCCCTGACTTTTGCCCCTTGGCTGCCTACAGGTACTGCTGAACGTCCTGACCTTGAACCGGAACCTGAGTGACAGCCTGGCCCGTGGTCGCCTGCACCCAGACCTGCAGACCAACCTCCTGCAGGTGGACAGTGAGTGAAGAGCAAAGGTCCCCGTGGGGTGGGCACAGGGCAGGGTGGAGAAAGGGGCTCCTCCCAAGGGTGCCCCTTCCCTGACCAGCACCAGCTCCTTGCCAGTGAAAGTCAGGTTTCTTTCGATCAACTCCTATCAGAACAGTGAAAGGTCTGGGAATTGAAATCTACCCTGCTGTTTCCTGTCTGTGGCCTTGCAAAATGCAGGTCTCCACTCTGAGCCTTAGTTTTCTCATTTGTAAAACAAGACATAATTGTTCATTTTGCAAATTGTTCATTCAACAGTTGTACTGTATACCTACTGTGTGCCAGGTATTATCCTAGGTGCTGGGGACACTGCATTTACAGGCTTACAGGAAAATAAGGAAACATAAAAAAGTGAAATAAATTCTCCACAGAGCATTAAAGCAGGATGATATGTATGACTGACTCCATGACTGTGGAAGCTTTCTCTTTGGTGACATTTAAGCTGAGATCTGAACAGTGGGAAAGAGGCTACCAGGAGAAGAACTGTGGCAGGAATGTAGGCCAAGGGAACAAATGCAGAGAACTCACTGCAGGATTGGGCTTGGTGGTTTAGGAGTAGAAAGGAAACCAGGGTGATTGAGGGTGAGATAAGATCAGAGAAGCAGGCAGGGCCAGATCAAAGACTTTACAGATTATGGTGAGGAGACAGACTTTCCTCTAAGAGGGATGGGTGCTTAATTTTGGACCCCACTTAATTTCATAACTGGGGAAGATTGTGTACCTTTGAGAAGTTTTGATTAGAATAATGTATTATGCCAATCCAAAAGGGATACAGAATTGAATGAGACATGGTCCTTGCTTGTTCAATCTCCCCATTTTACAGATTAAAAAAACTGATGCTCACAGAGGTTATTAATTAGTCAAAGGTAAACCAATAAATGGCAGAACGGATATCAGATACATGCCAAAGACAGTTTTTTACTCCATGGCTCTTGATATCTCCTGGACTGAGTAGTTACACCTTGTAGTTGGCCAATGTCCCTTGGATCCCAGCTGATGGGTAATGAGGTCAATTCCTTGAAAATGAATATTGCTCAACTACTATCTTCTGGTCTCTATCGAGATCAGATAGAGTTACTATCTGGTTACTAAGTTACTGTGAGGGTGAGGGGTGCTCACCCCAGCCCTCCCTGCAAGGACACACAAGTCTAAGGATATGGAGAGTGGAAGCTTGGTGAAGGGAAAGTTCACGCACTTGAGGGCTCTAGAAGGCTTTATGGAAGAAGTAACAACTAGCTGGGCCTTGATGTATAAGCCAAAATTTGGCATGTGGAGGTAAAGAACATTCTGGACCAGGGGGAGGGGGTACACTTTGGACAAAGACAGAAAAAAATGGTTCAGAGAGCAGGGAAGAGGCCAGTGGAACTAGAGACATGGTTTCCCAAACTTCAGAATTTATCCAGTACCTCCATGACTTTTGCCACAGTTGCGCACCATTTAAAGCATTATTTACATAACGTGTGTCTACGATGGACTTCCCTTTTCACCTAAGTGTATTTTAAAAGTAAATCTTATAACCACAAATGGAAAAATGGCATCATTTGCCACAAACAGATGGTAAACAGCTATAAAAATAATCAAAATTTTTTAGGTTTTAGTTAGATGTTTTTGCCCACAGATGGTTCTGAGGTCTGCTCTCTCTTAAACAAAAAGATTAGAAATGTTAGAGACTAGACTGGGATGCAGTCCTTTCTGTTATTGAAAGGACTAAAAGTGAACCCCAAAAGGAATACGTTTCCAACTTGGTGATGTAATGTTATTTAATGTGTGTCTTTATCTCAAGAAGTACCCCCAAATCATCCCATTTGGGGAAATAAGAAGATCAGATTTTTGCTGAGCAGTGGGAGGTGAAGATACATGGCATACCATGAAGGTTCATGTTAAGGAGTATGGACTTTATCTAGTTGAGCAGGAGGCGATTATGACTTGATTTGTTTTAGGTAGGGACGGTGGATTGAAAGGAAGAGAACTTAAGTCAGAGAAACACAAGAAAGTAGCTGAGATAATGGTCCATGCAAGAGATGATGAAGTCCTGAACTTATGCAGGAGAGCGAAATTGATTTCTTCGTTTATTCATTAAATTTTAAACATTTACTGTGTCCTCACTCTGTCCTAGGCAATGGGGATCAATAGTGAGCAAGACAGCACTCTTGCCTTCAAAACCTTGAATACATAAACAAGATGCAGGTAGCAGTAAGTACTTTGAAAGAAAATAAAGCAAGGTAAAGATGACAGGGGCTGCTGTTTTAGACAGTGGTCAGAAAAGTTCTTGAAAACTAAAATGAAGTATGAGAGCCAGTTCTGTGATTATTTAGTAGGAGAGCATTGTAGGCAGAGAGAATAGCAGATGCGAAAGCCCTGAAGTAGGAGCATTTTTGACTTACTTGAGGGATGGCAAGGAGGCCAGCTTTCTTGGTAGCTCAGACAGTAAAGAATCTGCCTGAACTGCCGGGGACCCAGGTTCAATCTCCAGGTCAGGAAGATCCCCTGGAGAAGGGAATAGCTACCCATTCCAGTATTCTTGCCTAGAGAATTCCATGGACCAATGAGCCTAGCAGGCTAAAGTCCTTGGGGTTGCAAAGAGTTGGACACAGCTGAGTGACTAACACTTATTTACTTAAGGAGGCTAGAGCAGAGTTAAGCAAGGAAGATAGTAAAAGGAAGTGAGACGAGGAGTTTAAAGAGATACGAGTTTCCTGATAATGTGGGCCTTACAGACTTAGGTGAGGATTTTGGATTTCATTCTAAGAATCATCAAAATTGTTGGAAGGGTTTGAGCAGGGGAAGTGACATGGTCTGACTAATGGCTGCTACGTGAATAGGCTGTAGTGAAGCAGGACTGGAAGTACAAAGACCAGTTAGTGGACTGTTTGGTAATGCTGGCAAGTAATGATGGCAGCTTGGCCTAGACAGATAGAATGAGACCGCCAAAGCCAAGCCCTTTTTCCAATATTAAGAATGATGACACATTATTGATCACTTACTATATTCAAGGCTCTGAGTTTTGTGCTTTGTGTGTAATATCTGCTTTAGTTCCTGTTATAACTTTATGTGGTAAGTTCTCAGATAATACCCATTTTGTACATGAGGAAACTGAGGCTCAGAGATGTAACACAATTTGCCAAGGTCACACAGCTCGTTAGACCAATGGTCCCCATCCTTTTTGGGGATCAGTTTTGTAGAAGATAATATTCCCACGGACTAGAGTGACTGGGAGATGATTTGGGGATGATTCGAGCACATTACATTTATTGTGCACTTTATTTCTAAAGCTATCCCAAGAGCTCAGCTGGTAAAGAATCCATCTGCAATGCAGGAGACCCCAGTTTGATTCCTGGGTTGGGAAGATCTCCTGGAGAAGGGAAAGGCTACCCACTCCAATATACTTGGGTTTTCCTTGTGGCTCAGCTGGTAAAGAATTCACCTGCAAAGCAGGAGACCTGGGTTCACTCCCTGGGATGGGAAGATCCCGTGGAGAAGGGAAAGGCTACCCACTCTAGTATTCTGACCTGGAGAATTCCATGAACTGTATAGTTCATGGGATTGCAAACACTTGGACATGACTGAGCGACTTTCACTTTCACTTTATTTCTAATCTAATGCCACTGCTGATCTGACAACGAGGTGCCAGTCCATGGCCTGGAGGTTGAGGACCCCTGCTCTAAACTCTCTGAATGTGTGTATGTTGGGGAATTCACACAGGTGAGTTCACAGAGGAAGAGATTGAGTTCCTGGAAGCCAGGGGTCACCACGTGGAGAAGGTAGATGTCTTATCCTGGGTCCATGGCAGCCGGAGAACCAATAACTTCATCATCGGTGTGAAGGACCCTCGGAGCCCAGATGCAGCCGGAGCTACCATCCTGTAGAGCAGCGGGGTGGGGCGGGAGTCTCTGCTCCCTGCCTTTGCATGTTCCTAGAGTCCCTCCTTCTCCCAGGTTTGGTCTCAGAGGGACCCCAGGGATGCCCCAGATCAGGGGCCAGAGGGGATGCTTAGCAAACCCTATTCCAGAGTAACAGGAAAATTCTCCATCTGGAGGCCTGTGGTGGTGGCAGTGGTGGTATCAGTGTCCACAGGACCTTGAGGAGTCAGACTGTCTGTCTGTCTCCTTTCCCTCAGCCATGCAGGCCCTGAGCTTAGGGATGTGCTTGCAAACCCTTTTCAAGAGTCCTCACCACCCCAACATTGCCAGTTGGGCCTGACCTGGCCTTGTCTTCCAGCTCCTTTCTCCTGTCCCCAGCCTCATTTCTTAAATGACTAGGATTTTTTAAAATGGACCATCCTAGGGAAGTGAGCAGGGGAGGGCTCTTCTCTTCCTCCCATCAGGTTAAGGTGAGT